>JAZHYW010031058.1:0-149164 GCA_037355805.1 Ixodes ricinus | reverse complement strand
CCAGTTTCGTGTCCGTGGACAAACAAATCTCAACACAACCCTCTGGACAGCTACCGCCATCTAGGAGCGACGGCGGCAACCAGACAACCGGTTTGCCAGTTGTCTGGTCGCCGGCGTCGCTCATAGATGGCGGCACATAGTACAGCTCCGCTTCTCTTCCTTCTTCACCAAAGTGGAAAGGCTGAACATTTTTTTTGCTTAGTTCACAGGTTACAATTTGCGTCATAAGGAGCAAGGAATAAACAGAACGATTGAAGCGAATGACACGAGAGCGTATCCTCAGGGAGGGTCTCTAGTCGCAGAGAGTAAAAGGGAAAAGGAAATATTTAAAACAGTCCTCAGAGCATGCGGGCTGACGAAAGGAACGGATATGTTTGTTGCGAGTATTTGCTGGATACATCAGAAGTGACGTGCGCTGTTTAATCTCTCTGCAGAGAGTTTAGAATCATGTAAATAATTTCAATCTTTTTTTCCCGTACACCGCGTCATGAGTACCGGAAGGTTAGCTTTCAAGTAGAGTGTCGTTGGAGAGACCAATCCAGGATATTTGGAATACATAAAGAAATAAATGTCCGAAGTTAAATGGTATCTGAATTGCTTCATACTGTGTTTTTGTGTTTTTTCTTAAGAGTACCACGTTTGTTTGTTTTTGTTTAGGGTAAAAAACAACTACGATTTATCGAAAGCTGAAGCTCAGTGAGAATATGACTAGCGGTAAAACAGGAAAGTTTGAGAAAATGGCGTTACGTGAACCAAAAAAAAAATTTAAGAAAACATTTTCTTTTAACCAGACGACTTTGACTTAATTTTATATATCGTTAAAAGAAGACATGACATTGTGAACGCTTGCGACCTTCATATCATTGAAAACCTCTTGGCAGCAGAGAGAAGGAGAATATTGTTTTCTTTCTTACTGACAACTCTCACAGAAATAAATGATACAGGGGCCCACAGTACCTAAATGTATGTAGTGCAGTTGATGACGACTTTCTCGGCAATTTAAAAAAAAAATACATCTATTATAGGCCTTTCCAATAATCGCCTACTGTGCGTTGCCATCTTAGTCCACTGGGCTGTGGAAAGTGTTCAGGGAGTGCGCCGTAACTCCCTGTGTTTGTGTGCGTGCGCAAGCGTGTGTGTGTGTACGTGTGCGTGCGTGTTTGTGTGTGTTTTAAATATGTGCTCACAAATACGACTCCCGTCGTCTGTCAAGCACGAGACAAACTTTCCGCTCATTCGATTATGGAGGAAAACAGAAATTCTCGACTCTATCTTAGCCTCCCTTATCCTGCAAGCATGAACAAGGCACGACAGAAGCTTAGATGGTCTCGTCTGGAGCGTGGAGACTTCCCGGCACGCCATCCTTTCCTTATCGCCTGTCAGACGAGTGAGAGAACAAGAAAGAGCAGCAGGCGCCGAGCGCCAAGGAAAGGCCGTCGAGGGTTATCGATGAGCGATGATGTGAGCGACTGTAACGATCGAGCTGTGCCCCAGCGTCCGTCAATTTACCCCTACCTCGTACGTGGATGTTCATTCAATAATCGATGCGGAACTATCGCAATATTGATTAAGTTACTCAACCGCTAGTCGTCGTTGTCAATTTGCCAAATAGGCGCCAGACAAATTTTGCTAATCAATACCGTAATTATGCTAATGAAAAAAAGTGTGTTCGGTTTCGCACTATAACCTCTGTACGACTTGTAAGAGCTTGTTTTGCAGGCGATCTACATATTTTCACTAGCAGAAAGTACTAAATATTAGTAATTTTTCACAGTGCCTATCCTCGTGGGTTGGTTAGTGTCTGCATTTGTATCATCTTTAGTTATGTCGCTATTTGTTTTGTGTTTGATCGTTTACCCAAAAATCAAACTGAAGTTTTATTTATTTTTGTATTTCTAATATAAAGAAATTGATATAGAGAGTTTTTTTAAAGCTGCGGATGTTCCTTCGCTGGCGTCATGTCGATGCAGTGTCGATTGTTTAGCCCCATTCTATGTCTGCCTTGCTTGAACGTTAGCCGTATGTGTTTGCATGTGCGTGCGCACGACGTCTGCACGTTTTTACGTGTTAGACTGTCGTTGTGTGTTTCTGTGCGTGCGTGTGTCTCTGCGTGTTTATGTGCGTGTCTGTGCGTTGGCTTCTGTCTCAGAAACGTACGCTACGTCCATGCGTGCTTATATATGTGTGGGTTTGTCTGCGTGTGTCTGTGTTTTTGCTCGTTCCCACGTTTATATTTTCAAACAGTGTTTATTCACTTGTTTACGTTTGTGCGTATGTTTGTATGTTTCGCATGCAGCTGCGTATCGATTTGCAAGTGCGTGAGCGTGTACGTGCACTCGCCTGTTTGTTTGTGTGCGTCAGGTTCTAATTGCGCAGGTGTCGTGCGTGCTTGTTGTGTTTGTTTTTTTTTAATTTGTGCGTGTGTTCCTAGGTGTGCCCAAGCACTTTAGGGCCAAAGTGTTCTGTGTCTCGGCGTTCGTTTTCGATATAATTCTTAGCAGCATTTTTTCGGTACTTATTTTAATTAGAGGTACTTACAATGACTCGAGTTTCGAAAAACGGTGGAACTTAGGTTTTTTTAAGTGGGTCTAGTCCACACCAGCTAGAATAATAAAGGCCTGCTAACATCCTACCGCTTCGCTACGTTAGAACGCCATCAGAGTTGGAAGACGCCAACTCATCGCTTGGGCCCAAGCCCGATGCCGAGCGTCTTGCGACGCGCTGATTGGACGCGACGCCCAACCCAGCGTTCACGCGGCACTCGTGTCCAAGCTTCATGTTCAAGTTCATATTCATGTTCATGTTCGTACTCGCCAAGCTGTGTTTTTGCTCCATCTCACTGCGATGACGGCAACATTTTAGTGCACAGGCTTTGATTATAGTTTCAGTTTGATGTTCATGTTCATGGTCATGTTCATGATCAGGCTCATGTTCAGGCTCATGTTTATGGTCATGTTCATGTTCAGGCTCATGTTCATGCTCATGGTCAGTTTCATATTCAGTTTTAGATATAGCTTTTTTGTTTTTGTTTATTTTAGTTTTAGGTTAAGGTTAAGGTTAAGGTTAAGCTTAAGATTAGGGTTAGGTTCGGTTAGTTTCGGTTCGGTTCGGTTCGAGTTCGGATCGGTTCGGGTGCGCGTGGGATCCGGCGCTAAGAGTCTGCCCCATACAAAAAACATTGCAGTAAGAAGGCAAGTAAATGTGAAGAGAAATACAAACTAAAAACAGAAAAGCAGCTGGAATACGAATGTTCTTTAATCACGAGTTTGAACTGTGTGGCATTCTATTAACATAAGTGATGGAATAATCAGGCATATGTATATGTATATAAATTACGCAACCTAAAATTGTTAGAAAACTGATTCCAATCCATTTTATGTATACTGCAGGTCTTCACTTTAACAGAGCACAGTATATTGTCGATTTATTTGATTTTACTATCCAGTCGAAGTAAGTCACAATTTTGTTAAGGGATTTAGCGACGTCCAATTAAATTGTAAAGGGAGGAATGAGGGGCGGAGGAGGGGGGGGGGGTTCGTCCCTTGGAGAAGATTTACGCTCAGAGGTCGAGGGACGGGACGCGGATTTTGAGCGTGCACCTTGTTATTTCAAATTAGCGTACAGACCCACATTCGCTTTTTCTCCGCTTGTTTTAGTGCCATTTTATCGTCGTATCTCTTTTCTTTTCTCGCTTCCAGGCAAGAGCCTTTTGCTCGGCTGTTGGACTAAATCGAGACCGTGCTATGGTTCAGGGGCCATCGTTAATTCTTACGGTTGGATTGCTTCACCTTTTTTTGACATTGCACTTTGAGTCAGAAAATAAATAAAATGTTTTTCGACGTAGATCGTGTTTAAAGGCTAGGGATCCTCGAGAAGAATATGACGGAGCGCCACGCAAAAACCCGTAACGAGGCGTGTGACACTGACTTCAGGGGAAACAAAAGAGCACAAAACTAAGAAGAAATATTAATAGTCAACAACAAATTAAAAAAAAAAAAAACTGAAAGCCTTCTAACGAAAATTTATCCAGCTTCCGCTAATATTCCGAGCCCAAAACTCTAACATATAGTCAGCAACAGCTCAGGAAATACAGGGCGTGGTCATGTATGCTTTGTTCGCGATTCGGTTTTCGACGTTCTTATTGCCTAACCTGCGCAATCCCCTCGATTGTGGAGCGATGACAAGCTGACCAGGACTCGCCACGCCAGTCGTTTTTTGTTATGTTGTCGGCAATTTTAGATTGTACCAAGACTTAAAGCGGAGATCCGACAAGTGATAGTTACTTTGCTACGCCACAGGCGCGCGTTCGTGAAATACGACCCTGTCGCTTGATTCGACGTCACGAACAATTCGAAAGAATCCCAAGGAGGGGAAAGGGGGGAGGTGGGGGAGTGAAACCGGCACATTCCTTGTATAGGGGGAACGTGCGACACCCAAAGGGGTGCTCGCCGATCGAACTGGTGTGCTCACCAAATGACTGCGCAGGGAGCCGCACCTCGGCGCCACTTGTCTTGTCGCACGCCTCCCATTATCGCTCCACAGTCAATGAGACTGTGGCGATACACTATAAAGGTTGAAATGAGGAAGGAATGAGGCAGCGCGTGAAGGTTATAAGCCCTGCCACTGACAAAGTAAGAACGGCGGGGCTTATTATAGGCTGCGCAGTGATAATGGGAAGCGTGCGACGAGACAGTGGCGCCGCGGTGCGGCTCCCAAAAGAGTCATTTGGCGAGCACGACATCAGTTCGGGTGCCTCAACGTCCGGTGGTGGAGACAACCCCGTGGGCGTCGCCATATTGGGTCCTTCGCGTGCAACTGCTCTATTGTGGATGGACATCTTCTCGTCCAGGATGTGCTTACGTCGTGCAACTTTCATTACGCGTTGTATTTTTGTACTCAGACGCTCGTGTCAGAGAGCCTTTTTTATCGAAATAAGTAAGAAATAAATAGGCAGACGACAAGGCGAACGCGCGGGCTTTATCCTCTCGTCCCCTATTATTTTGCTACTCGTTTATCCCAACTAAAGGAAATGCAGCACTTTGAGCGGCAACCCGAATCACACTCTTCGAGATATGAAATTGCATAAAATGGCAAAGTATTCTAGAATTAAGGGACTTTTGCCATAGCCTGTCACGATAGAGCAGCTGCTCTACCATTCGATTATACCTACTGCAGAGGTACGCGCTACTAAGATTATTCACTTCTTCGGTAATTAGAAAAAATTGCAAACAGAAAATAAAATTAAACAAAGTCGCGAATCTAGGCAAGAGATGGATGGACGAAGATGGCACGCAACCACTTATCTACGCGATTGTGGTGTGCGCGTACGTGGCAACATTTTGCGTCTATCACACCGTTTCGAGGTCTTTACAAAGTGAAATACGCACGAAAAGTTATCATAAGGTTTTGCACAGGCGGGAAACTCTCAGGCTGGAAAGCTACCCCCATGAACGTAGTTGAATCTTACGAGGCTATAGGCTATTCTCTAACGACAGTAAAGAGGTTGCGATATATTGGTGTCGCTATTAAAACAAACAATGAGGTGTTCTAGAGAACCATTTTTTCCAGCTCCAATGTACGCTCGATCCGATGGGTGAGTAAAGAGAGGACTGATTTCGCAGCGCAGCATGTCCGATCAGGGAGCGATCGATTGGAGTTGCCAAAACTAGGACCTGCCTAATATCGCATGCAGCACGTGTAAGCAATAAATCGTACCCGGTTTTTGTAAATTACTTCGCAGATCCTCGAGTTCTCAGTAGCCTTCCAGCGATCTCGATTGACTTTGGATTCCCATTTGCTTCTTCGTGCGTTTTTTTTTTTTGTTTGGGGGGGGGGGGGGGAGCGAACGAAAAAATTGCGGAGTTTTTTTTCCGACGAACGGGCGCACAGTGGCACACAACAGCCCGTCATGCTGGTGCAAAGAGAATCATGTCTTCAGACATTTCAGGAGCATGAGCACGCCTGCTGACGCGATCAGGAATTTTTTCAAGCACGGCTCTGCTGTGCGCCCAAAATGAACACACACTCTCCGACCAACCCAATATGGCGCTAAAGTCACTGGATCCTGAGAAAGGTGCGCCATTGCCTTTCCTTCACGGGTCTCTAAAGGCCGGTTCAGACACTTGCGTTTGAGTGCGTTTGACTGCGTTGCGGCGAGAACCGAAAGCGAGTCACCGGCACATCTGTGCTTCGTATGAAGCGTGGAATGCAATGCAAGGAATCTTCGTGGCACGCGATATAAGCAGCAGGGATGTCCTGGTTTCTCGCTGCCGCAACGTAGTCAAACGCAGTCAAACGCAACTGTCTGAACCTGGCTTAACAATTATATTGTTCTTCTTGCCTATTGCAAAACAGTAAACGTATTTTTCAGTGGTTCCAAGCACCAACAGAGCATGTGGTGGTGGTACGAAGATGTACGCTTGTTTCGTCGGTGTGTTGATAGCAAACTCTCGGTACACAAGAAACGTGCCCGTAAAGCTACCCGTGACCAGCGAATTAGATCACCTTACAAGGAACGGAGGGGTCAAGGAGAAATTGCTCATTTCACGGACCAAGGTGGCGATCATACCCCAGACAACACTTGGACATCCCCAGGATGTCCTCAGGACAACCTTTTGAGGACATTATGATGTCCTGAGGATGTCCTCAAATGATCCTGGAAGCATCCTAAAAACGTCCTATTGTCCGGCCTCAGGACATCCTCAGAACGTCCTCAGGAGGGCAGCCAAGGATTTTTCTAGTACATTTTTAGGACAATGCACTGCAGGTGCAGCTGTTCACTGAGCTGTTAAGCGCCGTTCACACATATGCAACCGAGTAAGACCGAGAGAGACCAGACCGGTTTTTAAGCCTCTTGCGAAGTCTTAGGACCGGATGCGCTGCTGCGGAGCTGGTTCTAAGACGTCGTAAGAGGCTTAAAACCGGTCTTGTCTCTCTCGGTCGTACTCGGTTGCAAGAGTGTGAACGGGCCTTTAGGATGCTTTCATTTTTTATTGTTTCTAGGTTTTCTCCAACTGGATTTTGAACCTGAACATGCCTGCAGAAAGAAATTCATTGTTGTGTACTATTTTAAAGTGAAATTCACACACTAATTCTAGATACTAGTCAGTGAGAGGAAGAACATAGGGCAAGGGAAAGAGGAAGAAAGCTGACGGAATGCTGAAGAGGAGAGAAGAAAACCTCTCCCCTCCAGCATCCCGTCTGCTTTCTCCTCTGTGTCTTTCCTTGCCCTATGTTCTTAGCCTGTAACAATGAGCATGATCATGCCATTCATTATTGCAAACAAAGGTAACTGTTCAAGAAATACTTTATTGGAGAGCAAATGTTATACATGACTTTTTTCAATGTCTGCACCAGACATGCAGTCTGACTTCGCATCTTGGCCAGCACTAGTCCGAATAGTCAGCAGGATCTAGAAAAAAATCAATTCCATAAGCATTCATAATAAAAACAGGTAATGTGAGAAACTTGCCATCATGTCGAACATCTCCGGCTTTTGACTGCAGCTTTTTCAGTTTCTCTCCAGCGTGGCGCAGCCACACTTTGATGATGGTCTCCACGTCAGATTTGTTTGCACACCAACATTTGCTTTCACTGCCCCTGAAACATTGATTTTTGATGACAGTCACAGCAGAAAACGTTGGTACGGCACACACACATCTTTATCGAACTCACGAAAAAAACACACCGCCGAGGATGGTTGTGGCGGTTGCGGTTCGTGCGAGGAAGATGCCCTTGCTACCGAGTCTATTTTCGCACAGTTGATAGGCTCGAAGCATTCGTTTACGTGCCGGCATCTTTCCCTCCGAAATTGCCGTTCACTGCTTTCCGCCATTTCGAAGAAGTACTACATATAAAAAAACACTAACCTTTGTCACTGCCTTGCATTGCTGCCATCATCAATTTGGATGGAACAGCGCGGATATACAGATTCGCAGCGCTAACTCAGTGATATATTTCTTCTTCCTCAAATCGTCATCTTCTTCTCCTTCGCCGTTAATGAGAACATTTTAAATTTTTAAACACCAGAAACCAAATAGCCAATAAACATTAAAAAGTAAATAATAAATAAATAAATAAATGACAACTAAATATAAATAAAACAAAACAAAAAATCAAAAATAAAACTTAGAAATAATTTTTTAAAATAAATTACAATTAAAAATTAAACTTAAAAAATTATTTTTAAATTAAAAAATAGTTTTTTTAATTGTTATTTATTTATTTATTTATTTATTAATGTTTATTGGCTATTTGGTTTCTGGTGTTTAAATATTTAAAATATTTAAACACCAGAATAAATAAAACGGCGAAGGAGAAGAAGATGACGATTTGAGGAAGAAGAAATATATCACTGAGTTGTTAGTCAGCGCTGCGAGTCTTTCCTTCTTGTGTGCCTGTGATTGTGACTGTATCTGCGCTGTTCCATCCAAGCATGAATTACCAACTAGCCCAAGCATCCACATTATCAAGCCATCATCAACCTCGAGGCTATTTCTGTTTCTGTCCTGGCTTGGCTTAGCTTGCTTGGGTCTCTCGGATGGGTGGATAATTGCAATAACGGTACGCCTTGTAGTAGGCGGTAGCTTGCGCCACCTAGATTGAATGTTGCCAATGGAACTGAATTCCAAAATACTGCGCAAATACAAAACTAATAATAATTGTAGTGCGTCCTGGTTTTAATAAAGAATTGTTTGATCAAAACTATAGTTAAAAGATGTCCTAAACTTACACAACTACATGTAATAATTTGTATGTAAAATTTAGGTTAGCAGTAAACATGAACTGTGTATACTACTACCATTTCAATAATTTATTTTTTTAATAACGCAATCAAATTGAGGACGTATATTTACCTCTAACTTTGTATCCTTCGTCCTCAATAAGTCCTCGGAAGGACGTTTCTAGGATGATCCAGCGACTGACGTTCTCAGGATGTCCTGAGGACGTCTTGAAAACCGTGAGGACGTTTGTACCTTTTGAGGACGTCCTGAGGATGTCGGGTGTTGTCTGGGACTGAGCTTGGCGCTACTTTCCCCAGGATCCGGTGATTTTATATCACCACATTATTAAACATTTTATTAGACAATTCTAGCTAATTAGCCCATAGATCGTGATGAATACTGGCCCATCTAACGTCCGTCAAGCGCCTTAAACACACAGTGAAAGACAGCACCCTTGTCAGGCTCCCCTCTTTTTTAAAAATTATTTTACAATTAACAAGACGTTGGATACATGAAGACTATGCTCTAAAGCAGAACAAAGTGAACACCAGAAAACGCGCATGCATATACTCAAGAAAAGCCCGAACAAAGGACACTCGAAGCAAAATAAAAACATCTCGCGATGCGGCAAAAAGCAAACCAAAAATCCACGTTGTTCATTTTTTTTTTACAACCTGTGAAGACCGTTGGTACCTTCAACACTTTTAGGGGTGGAGGGAGGGGGAAACGATGATTTCAACTGACTTGTCTTGCATTTTTATTTTCACACCTTCCGTTCAAGATCAAACTGATGTGACATTGGAAAGAACAAAATTACATTTTGTGCTGTATTCCAACTCAACGTAGAATAGTATGTGTAAAAAATAATTTCAATCGTAACATTTTGTGCTTTGCTTAAGTGCAAGCTCAAGAAATTACCAACCTAAATGGACACTTTACGCCAGGTTCTCTACTGTAATTTCCGAAGATGTGTCCATCACTGCTAAGTTTTAAACTCCCTCGAGTTGGCACCTATCGACAGCTGTTTCTAGGTCTCAAGCTATACAAGCATACTCGGGAACCGACCCAAGGTAACTATTGTATGGGAAATCACGCGTACTTTGGGGGAATTCTCCAGTATTTCGGAATAAGAAGTCTAATACTTCACAAGTTTTGGCTGCTATAATATCTGCATGCCGATGCCGACATAAATACCGTGTTTTTTTATGACTCTAAATATTTAAATTCAACCACATTTTGTATCACCTTTTACATTTTATAAACCCTGTGTAATCTTTACACCTCAACTTAGAGAACCCGGTTTTTGATGGTTTCATGGTTTCATTTTTTCATGGTTTCATTTTCACGTGTCTGGGTCTTGTACGTGACTCCTACTTCATCGTGCACTACCGAGTTTCCACTCGGTACATAGCTAAAACTACTTGCGATGCGGAAAAATACTGAATAATAAAATTCTTTGATCGGTGTCCTTCGAAGTTGAAAGTACAATTCTGGCATTTACTGTGATGAAATTACTCTGAATCAATTGAGAAAGATAATAGAAGAAAACGAACGGGTTCATTTGCACCGCTTTAATCATCCGTGGCGCGGAGTTTCGGTTTAATTTTTGTTACACACAGAACACTTGGGGTTTAACGAAATCGTCTTTGAGTTTACGAAAAGAGCAAGGCGAGTATAAACGATTGCAAGCCAGCACATCTGAGCACAGCAATGTCTCTGCTCGTGCGGGCAAGTACGTGGAATTGCAAGCTTGTCAAAGCAACGTTCGCGCGCTAGCTGCACATGCGTTTCACGCGTGGGGCACCAGTGAGGCACCATGCTTGCAGTCGACCTATTCGTAAATTAATTAAGCATCCAGGAAAATGCTGGAAATGGAAGTCTACGCGCCGCACGCGCTCGCCTTTTTCCTATAAAATATTCCAAGTAAATACCCAAAGTAAGGCGCTGACGAACGCGCGCGCAAGATGAAAATTCATTTAGTATTTTGCTCTGGAACAGGTATCTGCTGCAGACGCTAGCACGGGCAGCGCGTGTAGCTACACTCAGAGCTTGCTTCTTGGTGCTTGGGTAACTTAGCAAAGAGGTATATTGTTTATAATAGGGTGCCTCAACGTTCTTCTCTTTAGTGTGATGGCATCCTTTGTAGTATACGCCGTGCCGACAGCACGCGCTCACAGGGAAAATAAAATGAAATCCTCGAGAACAAAATGTCGCCTTAGCACGCACAGTCAGTGCAACGAGCGCGTGCAGAAGCACGCTCTTTCGCACGTTTCAACAAAAAAAAAAAAAGAAAGATAAACGTTCGGAACGAAATTGCTAGACACCATAGCAAAGCGCGCATGAAGGCATCCTATTCTATAGAAAGTATTCACTGGCGGCCACAGCTGTGTGCGCGACTGCTGAGCGCGTGATGATGGCGAGCTTCGAGAGTTCTTTTGAAACGCGCATTCCAAACCATCAAGATTGACCATCTTAGCAGCCTATTATTGCGAGCTCCTTCTGAGCACGCGCTCTATACAACGCCCTCATATATGGCGTCCAGTGGATACTTACCCATTGATCGACTAACAGCGGTATCCGCACTTCTATTTGTTCCATTTATGAGCTCTCGTGCATCACGCGATGCTAAGCGATTGCCGCCGACGCGTGCACCACTACTCAAAATGGCACTGCCCGAGGCAATAAAAACACGCCCAATACCCACCGTCGTCGACTCACACATAGCGTTGTCTTTCCTCCCCTAAATTTCGCTTTCTTTTCGTTGCTTGTCTTGCAAGATTTCTATTTTTGTTCCATTTTCTTTTATTATTCTTTTACACTCAGATGCACTTTCCTAACAATGAGATACGACTTGTGGACAGTCCGTATCGTGATCAATGCCGTCCCTACACGAAAAAAACAACAACAACGGTGAACGCCTCTTTATGTCGTTACCAAGTAACTGCACACTCAGCGGCAGACGCAACATTCTCCCGAGAATGTGTCGCCAAATAACCGTTCTTTTTTTATACTGCGTATCTCCGTGGACGTAGACCTAAGTGTCGCGCCAGTCCCATTTACGCGCGAGGGGGACAGACAGATTGCGCTGAATGCTCACTGCATCGACCCTGTGTCGCAACGCTCTCCCTGACCGACTATATGAGATAAAACACGGGCATCGCCCGGCAGCGTGCAGCTTCTCATCTTTCATGGATACGCATCGCGAGCCGGAGCGTATATTTGCGGGCCGAAGATGCACGTTCCCGTCTTGTTAGTCGCACACGAAAAATGCATAGAGGCGTTAATGTCAGTATATTACTGCTGCTTCTGCATCCCCGTCACATACGCCCGACTTCTTGCCCGGGGAGCTTGTGACGGGAACAAAATAAAAGAACACTCCGATTCTCCCGTTCTCGGATATCATATGGCATTCTTGCTTTTGCCCTTTTCTCTCGTGCCCGTCTACAGGGAATATCTGTACCAGGCACGCACAGACAAAGATTCGGCGAAGGCCGGGTGGCTTCTTCTTTTGTCTTGGTAGGCACGACATGCAAAGATAATCCCCAGCTGCCGTCTACCATGCATGTATGAAGGGCCAAGGGAAAATCAATGGAGATCGGTAAATTAGGAACAGATGGCTTAAGCTCATCGTCGATAGTTCTGACCTTTCTGTGGCCTTGTCTCCTATTCGTTGAAGAATGATCAAATGACAATATGAACATTTCATTGCATAATTTAAATAATTGTATGGATCGTCTTTTCGACAATACTTGAGAAGGTAGCATTCCCCCAAAAAAGCCGCCATAAAAAATATTCCTATGCACTCCGCATTTTTAGTTTTCACATTCCGGTAAAAAAAGAAACGGTGTACGCGGCACGCAGCCATAAGCGCTGAATGTCTGCGTCATTCCGCCGCAAAGGTTACCTGGAAGTTTCGAAAGTTACGGGAAAGTTTGGAAGGGCCAACATATACGATGTATATAGAGAACCTAAAACCGATGTCACACTGCTTTTACATCGTTTAAAACGACAGCCTGCGTACAGATTCGAACGCACCGCGAGCACCGTGCTTCGAATGCCGCGTGCCAATGAGCTCAAGGAGAAACTTGGCACGCGGCATTCGAAGCATGGATATTGCGGTGACTCGTGTCTGCAGACTGCCTTTTGTATCACGTATGACGACCACGGCTTTAAGCAGCTGTCCACACTGCCATCGATGACCAATGTGACGGGGCCGTCATATAATGAATAACTACGCCTCATTCTGCAGACTTTTTTTCGCCTGATATAATAATAATAGTAATTCTGTTGTGTGTATATTTAGACAAACGTCATGAGCCTCAACGGGCGTCTGGTGTTTCGGCTGCAGGTGAGAAATTTAGCCAGTGTTGTACCACAGCTAGCCACACCGGTCTTCTAACAATAGGCCTCTCTATTGTTTGAAGACCAGTTGCTTCGCTGCGTTTTCATAGGAGTTAAGTTTTTGTCTTTGTTTACTTTTTCCTCGGGTATGTTCGCTCTTCGCAAATTCATTAGAAAACAAATGCACCATTGTGGGCACCGCTGCACAAGATCGTAGCGCCATAGATTAAGAAACCGATTTTTGCCGTCGATTTAAAGAGCCTGGCCGCTATTTGAGACACCCTGTAAGAGGGGCAACGTGCCTTCCTGAAATGAGCAGAGTTCGCCGCTGCATCCGCCGCCTCGTTGGCAGGTAAATGGCAGTGACTCGGTATCTTAATATATTTTATAAAGGGTTCGAAATTTAAACACATACATCAAAAAGAGGTCAACATTTTTATTGGAAAGCACGGTCGTGCTTATAGACCCGAACAAGAAGACAGAACGAGACAACATATTGCGCTAGCGAACTACGTTGTCTCCTTCTTCCTTTTTGAACGTGTCTAAGCGCGACCGTGTTTTCAAAGGTTCAGCACCAGCTCGCGCAACAGTCAGACTGATCAAACCTTGAAGGTACCTTTGGTCATCTCGGTTGTGCCGCACAGTAAGCGAATGTTGCTCAGGAAACCCGATTTTGATCGCTGGCAAGGATCGAGACGGCTTTTCCGAGAGTATTTGCTGAGATTTTTTGTCCGCCATTACTGTTGACATTGTTGATGCTGCGATCATGTATCTATAGAAGTCGCCAAATGATCTAGGTGCATTGCGTAAATCTATTGTGTTATGTATAGACACTGACAGCTCGACAAACGATGTGCGTGACGAGTCTATAGCCTCTGTATATCTCCCCGCAGTCATTGGGATTGTGGCATTACCCAATAAGAATGTCAAAGAACGAATCACGCGGTGAGGAAATGGGAAACATTAAGGGGGATTCAACCGCTATTTATTTGTACCCTTTTCCTCATAGATGGCGCAGAATTTTTCCGGAACAAACGAGTTGCATGTTCGCAGCTGCGCATGCAGGTCGGGCGCTCGGGGTGGGCTCGGACCACGGGCTGTTCGCCGCCGATCTCGAGCTAGATCTTCTTCGCTCTGCGTTCGCCGCTGCAGGAATCGGGCCAACAGGCGGCGCGAGATACGAGCCAGTACATATGTAGATTACAGTGGCTCACAAAACGTAGAATAAGCTCTGATTTACGAATGAATTCGAAGTTCCCACCACGTTCGAAATTATCGAAAGCACAAGGTGCGGCGTTGCAGCCGTTTGGACCACCACATGTAACACGCAAACGTTGTTTTGCAAAAAAAAAAAAATAATATAATATATATATATATATATATAAGCTTAACTTAAAACTAGAAAACAAAAATTAAAATAAAGTGGCAGTTTTGCACTTCCTATGTCCAATATTGGCCTGCTCTTCGTCTGAATACTGGTTAGCAAACCCGCTCCCAGGTTGTGTGGAGTAAAGCCCATCTATCCTGGGAAAAGTGGCGCCAATCATTTTTGTGGAAATGCTAGAGACACGTGCCGCGCGCCACTTTTGGGAAGAACTGGAGCCACTAAATGAGCTGCGCTTAGAGTATCGGCACTCTGTTCCCTAACAGTGCTGTGGGCGCCGGCATTTTGGTGCTTGTGCAGACTCCAGAGTAGACGCAACTGCCGATCGTCATGATTCAGAAGTGCGACTTCCTCAGCATTAGATTCGGTGTTAGGAAGCTCATATAAAATTGCTTTGCTCTGTCACGAACTGTCTAAACATTTGTGGAGGACGGAAAAGCGTTTCCTGTGATTTCAGTTAAATCTTCAGATAACTGGCAACCATGATTTTAAGCCACACTATGAACAAGTGTAGTTACTCTGAATCGTAGCTTATTTAGTGGCACTATATCTAGAAGAACATAGCGTCTGAAATCTAGCTCAGTGCTGCGCTGTTCCGCCATGGTCTTCCCTAGTGCCACTAAATAAGCTACGCTTCAGGGTAAGGACACTTGTCCATATTGTGATTTAAAATCATGGCTGCCAGTTATCTGAAAATTTATCTGAAATCGCAAGAAACGCTTTTACGTCCTCTACAAATGTTTAAACGCTTCGCGACAGAGCAAAGCAATATTACACGAGCTTCCTAACACCGAATCAAATGCCGAGGAAGTTGGACTTCTGAATCATGACGATCGGCAGTTGCGTCTACTCTGTACAAGCACCAAGATGGCGGCGCCCACATCAATATTGGGGAACAGAGTGCCGACCCTAAGCATCGCTCATTTAGTGGCGAAGTCCACACTTCTGCACGTCCAGAGTTGTGGACCTCGTCGAAGAGGTCCACACTTCTGCGCGTCGAGTCAAAAGCAACAAGAAGCAACCGTTTCCCACTCGTAAACTGTACCAAGGAGTTCTCTATCCAAGCAAGTGGCGCGGCTCTACTACTCGTCCACAATCGCGCGCCAAGTGCACAGCAGCTGACAAGATTGGCAACGGGTATCGAGAGAAAGGACACGTTCCGTCTGTCTGCCTGTCAGCGAAAAAGAACCACTCAAATACACAAAACCATGTTGCAAGCGAGCTACCCTCATAAATTCCATAAGTTGAAGGCGCTGCCGGCAAGTGCGGACTAAATTCAGTTGATAAAATTCACGCTTACAAGTACCGCCAACCATTGTTGTGGAAGCGCGCAAGACACGTGCGAGGAGCGGGTGCTCCGCTGCCATTCGCTTCCAAGGGCCGCTCATTTCAGTACTGCGCCGACAACTGCTTCCAAGTGCCGCTCGAGACACGGGCCTCGTGCACTGGCGCATTTGACGCCACTTGCAAGACAAACGCAAACACATCGAAAGGCTTTAGTCCAGACCACGGTGGTCCAGACAGATAAAGAGGGATCGGTGGCCAAGTGCAATAAAGAAAAAAAAAGGATCAGTGGCCGAGTGGGCTAGAGCCACCGTGGCTATACTTCGTTTCAGCTTGGGTCCAGACGCAGTCGATGCTACAAGCGCGAGCTCCGGGCTTTCAGCGTCCCTGCCAAGCACGCGCACTCGTGCAGTGCAAGCACTGTTCAGGGCACATGCTCGCGCTTGTAGCATCGACTGCGTCTGGACCCAAGCTGAAACGAAGTATAGAGAACACCAGCTCGGAGCACGTGGAGCGAAAGCTCGAGCTGTATAACCAAGGACGTTTAAATAGGGCAGGACCCGGCATGACGTCATACCCAGCGACGCCGGAAGAACAACCCAATCCCAGACTGCCCCGCGCACCGACGCTCTCTCATCCAAACTAAATTCAACCATGCTCCCATCGTCTGCTCTCCGCTCGGTCGTTAGGCTTAGGCTACGTCTGCTCCGTGCCTGCGGTCTGCTTCGTCTGCTCGCTGTCGCGGCTGGCTTTCGATTCGATCGGCGCACCAAAAGATGTTTCGATGCGAACCCGAATACTCATCACGGCGGAGTGAAACCAACATCTTCTCGAAGCAGAATTTGTACGGCTTTCTCAACCCGCGATGCCCTTCTCAGCACGACACACACCACAGCGCCTTCTCAGCGTTCGTGCCTACGATCCTTCTCAGCGTTCGTGCCTACGATGACTGACTCGCGATAGCTTTCCAAAGCCGCGCTACGACGACTCGTTCGAGACGACGCTCCAGGCGCGGTCGCGCGGTGTCGAGAGCGTCCGCTACACGCCGACCTCCTAGTCCTACTGGTCAGGCAACCGTTGGGCTCGAAATCTCGCCTGTTCGACACCGATTCAGTCGATGCGTCGTCTAGAGCGTCTCAACTCTAGTCACTTACTTTCTGCTGGGCAACCAGGCGTTCGTTTATAATAATCTCATTCAATTCCGACCATACCGGTTTAAAAGTCTCCCGTTAAGGGGGATTCAACCGCTCGTCACTCAATGGGAAAATTTCGCTACACAAGCCTGAGTTTCAGGAATGCACCAGAGTATTCATTCTTTTGGAGGTTACTTATGATAACGCAATGAAGGTTGTACGGCCCTTGAATTTTTCCTTTGGAGCGCTGGAGATTTTTAATAAAATCTAGAAAAATGACCATTTTGACTGTTTTTAGCGCGTTTTGAGGCATTTTTGAAAATACAAATATTTAGAAGACAAACGTGACAAAACGCTTGGCCGTACGTACTACGGGTGCCCCTAATCTTAATTTTAAGACAATGATGAGACAGCAAAATATTGTTGTATTTGCGTATTTGTGTAAATAAAATCACACTGTTAATTTTATTTCGAACTTGGTAAACGAGATGGCGACACTAGTACTAAATGCCTCAAGCCGGAGATTTTCTTGCTGTTGCGGTTTTTCGCTCGAGCTCGAGTTCGACCGCGATGTCTCGTTGCTCGTGGATCCGTAGCACGTGTAGCGAAAGCTGCGGCTGTAAAGCTCGCTGATCGTGGATTCAATCCACCGCCTCTGTCCGTTTCAATCTGGATGAGCATCGTACCGGCGTGCTGTCATGTATCACTATTGCGTGATGTACGTTAAAGGCGTCAGAGAAGCAGCGGTATACTGCACTGTCTTTCATCTCCAACGAAGACACCAGATGCCCTCAGAGCTGACTAACTTCCCGCTGTATAGACATAGACACAACAGAATTACAATTGACGGCTCCGTTGGTCGGCACTTTTTGAACGTTGCAAAAAAGAATAACAAACGTGCCCAATAATGACCGACCCGAGGTTCCGTAACTTTGTCGCGAAGCTGCCACACACCTACGATAAACTTAGACGCCTCCTTCGTGATGCCTCATTGTACATTATCAGTGCCTCACATTGTATCGCACTGTATTATTATTAACACCCCTTATACGGGCCTCTCAGACATGGGCTGCATGCCTCTGTGGCGCCTGTAATTACGAGCACAAATAAATACCCACCTACTTACAAACGAATATTTTGGTTTTATGTGTTACATCAGTGAAAGCAGTCGTGTTCCTTGATGACACGGGGAAAATATTGATGCCTGCAAGTGCTGTCGAACCAGATTCTGAAGAACAGTAAGAACTAATGCCATGCATATTAGGTTGTTTAAATGCCCATACACACTGTTGCGTCCTCCTCTCAACTTTTCGCGCTGTATTCCAACTGCGGGCGTCTCATTTTCAGAGTTTAATCTTCCCGCGATGCGTAAATTATCCAAACGGGCCAAAAAAACAAGATTTTCTCAAAAACATCGCTAAGTGTTTGCACTGCACGCTCTCATCTCTTTCATATAAGTAACTGGAAGTAAATATTTAACATAAGATAGAAACAAAATAGACTTTTTCCTTTCAAGCAGTTATATGACTGCAGACGCCAGCACGTGTTGCACGTGTAACTAGTCATCAGCAGACTCTAGCGAAAGGCCTGATAAAGCCCGGTTCACACAGTTGCGTTTGACTGCGTTTGACTGCGTTGCGGCAGCGAGACACCAGGACATCCCTGCTGCTTATATCGCGTGCCAAGAAGATTCCTTGAATTGGATTCCACGCTTCATTCGAAGCACAGATGTGCCGGTGACTCGCTTTCGGTTCTCGCCGCAACGCAGTCAAACACACTCAAACGCAAGTGTCTGAACCGGCCTTTATGGTACGTTTACACCTGAGAAGAAATCCGCTGCCGCGGGAGCGAATCCGCTCCCCGGCGGCGGCGGCGACGAGCGGGTTGCGTTTACATCTATTTCCTTCGAGCGGCGGCGGCGGCGCGGCTGCGGCAGCTGTTCTCGTAACATCCGGTCAAATATGACGAGAAGGCGCGAGAGTTCCCACCTCGGCTGTCTCTCCCGGGCGTTGCTGCTCCCGGAAGAACGTGTTGTGAATTGTAATTTTGGCACCTCCTACTCACGCGAAACAGCCGTACAGTGCTCGTGTAAATATGCGGTTGACGAAAACGAGGAAGACGAAGCAACGGTTTGGCTCGGGGCAGATCGAAGAAGAAGACGTACGGAACGACTGCGATCACCGACACCAGCAGATTAACTTCGTCATGTAAATAGTAAATCCATTCTGTTTCTTACCGTAAGTCTTTGACGTTCAATTAACGCAACAGAACGCATACTCATGACGTAGGCAGCGTCGCGCTGCGCAAGAATGTCACTTCCGGTCAGCGAAACGCCTCGTTCGGCGGCAGAAATAGGTCCGGACCTAAACGGCTCGCCACCGCGTTTTCCGCCCAGCGTTTCGCTCCAGCGGCAAAAGCTGGGCGGATTCGCCAGCGGATCCCCAAGTGTAAACGTACCATTAGGCTCTGAAGGCGAGACTTTTATTGATTCTATTTTTTTAGTGTGCTATGTTAGCGCGCGTGGTCAAACGCTTGCATACGCTACAAGCGTGGCACGTAAGCACTCTAAGATCCTGCAGGGATGAACAGAGATATCCTATACTTCGTTTCAGCTTGGGTCCAGACGCAGGCGATGCTACAAGCGCGAGCTCCGGGCTTTCAGCGTCCCTGCCAAGCACGCGCGCTCGTGCAATGCAAGCACTGTTCAGGGCCACAAGCTCGCGCTCGTAGCATCGGCTGCGTCTGGACACAAAGTGAAACGAAGTATAATATGTAGGATGCCTCAATGTCCTACTGCTTAGGGTGTTGCCACCCTTTGTAGTACTCGATGCCGACAGAACGCGCTCACGGGTAAAATACAAATAAATCGACGAAAACAAAATATCGCCATAGCACAGTCAGCGCCACAAACGCGTGCCGGGACACGCTCGTTCACGCGCTTCTGAACAAAAAAGAAAAATAAAAGTGTGGGACAAAATGGCCAGATGTCTCCCCCTAAGCAAAGCGCACATGAAGGCACCCTACTAATATGTATTTGGAAGTAAAAGAAATAGTTGAATGAGTTGCAAAGAAGGCTAAAATACTTATTCTGAACAACATTTATGTTATGAAACATTATTTCAGATATTTTCATTCTCTGTAGACCTTGTTTGGTGGCTAGTGGATATGAAAAACAGAAAAGAAGCATAATTTCTATTATTCTGAACAATTACAATATATTTTCTTAACCAACAAACAGGTGCTTACTCTGAGATGCAAATTGAATTTTGACGTTAGCGTTTTGGCGGCCGAAACAATTTTTTAGTAAATTTAACACTTCCCGTTTTGCGGATTACTAAGAAAATCAAACGGGCCATCAAAAGGTAGAAAATACGTGTCTACCAAAGGTGAGACGTACGTTTCTTTTTTTTTTTCTCTTCATTTTTCTAATTTTAGGCAAAATCAAATGAACCTCTAAATAACTTTAGTGTCTTCGTAATAACCTCGGGAGTTCACTAAGCTATTGTCCGTTATGAACATCTCTTTCAACAGTGACGATCTTACTATGTCACGGTGGAATGAAGCGGTGCTACCTTATCTGTCTGGAAACAAATTGGGGTGTGTGTATGTTTATACAGCCTAGAACATAGTCAACCTCAACGGGCGACTTGTCTCCCAGCTGTAGATGAGAAATTAAGCCAGTGCAGTACAACCGGTAGCCTGGGGTCTTTAACGTGCATCACGCAGTAGTGATCAAAGTAACGTTGGTATACTCCGTTTCACCTTATGTTGTACCGCAGACAAGGCTAGAAGCGCGAGCTCATAACGTTGGGAGCTGCTCTTAACGCACGAGAGCTGCTGCCGCCGAGATGTGCCCTAAAGCAAGGAGCTCGCGCTTGTAGCCTTTCCTGCGGTACATCATAAGGTGAAACAGAGTATAGTGATACACGACCGCACGCCGGTACGATGCTCATCCAGATCAAAACAGGCAAAGGTGGGGATTGAACCCAGGATCCCTGGGTTATACAGCGCGAGCTTTCTCTTCACGTGCTCCGAGCTGGTGTGCTCTCTAACCCACTCGGCCACCGATCCTTTTTTTTTTTATTGCACTTGGCCACCGATCTTTCTTTATCTGTCTGGACCGTGGTCTGGACTAAAGCCCTTCGATGTGTTTGCGTTTGTCTTGCAAGTGGCATCAAATGCGCCAGTGCACGAGGCCCGTGTCTCGAGCGGCCCTTGGAAGCAGTTGTCGGCGCAGTACTGAAATGAGCGGCCCAATAGACCGATCTCACTGAGCGTTCCACGCATGCGTGACGCCGCCATAACTGTAGTTCCTTGGAGGCAGGCGCCACTGCACGAGACAGCTCGTGCCGCCTCGTGCTCTCCCTCAGCGAGGTTGTCGCGCGTGCAGAAAGATTACAGATCCCACGATGCATGGCGAGAGCGGTGGCGTAATGAAACTGGCTGTGAGATCGGTCTCGCAAGTGTCTTGCGCGTTTCGACAACAATGGTTCGCGGTACTTGTAAGCGTGAATTTTATCAAAGGAATTTAGTCTGCACTGGGGTGCCTTCATGTACGCTTTGCTTAGGGTGGAGACATCTGGCCACTTTGTCCCACACTTTTATTTTTATTTTTGTTCAGAAGCGCGTGAAAAAGCATGTCCTGGCACGCGCTTGTGGCGCTGACTGTGCTATGGCGACATTTTGTTTTCGTGGATTTCTTTGTATTTTACTCCGTGAGCGCGTGCTGTCGGCATCGGGTACTACAAAGGGTGGCATCACCCTAAACAGAAGGACATTGAGGCACCTAGTCTGCAGTAGGGTGCCTACATGTCTGCAGTCTAGCCGGCAGCGCCTTCAACTTACGGAATTTACGAGGATGGCTCGAGTGCAACATGGCTTTGTGTATTTGAGTGGTTCTTTTTCGCTGAAAGGCGGACAGACGGAAAGTGTCCTTTCTTGCCATACCCGTTGCCAATGTTGTCAGCTGCTGTGCACAGGGCGCGCGATTTTGGACGAGTAGTAGAGCCGCGCCACTTGCTTGGACAGAGAACTCCTTGGTACAGTTCACGGGTAAGAAACGGTTGCTATTGTTGCTTTTGACTCGCCGCGCAGAAGAGTGGACCTCGCCGACGAGGTCCACACCTCTGGATGTGCAGAAGTGTGGACCTCGCCGCGCAAAAGTGTGGACCTCGCCACTAAATGAGCTATGCTTAGGGTCGGCACTCTGTTCCCCAATATTGCTCTGGGCGCCACCATCGTGGTGCTTGTACAGAGCAGACGCAACTGCTGATCGTCATGATTCAAAAGTGCGACTTGCTCGACATTTGAGTCGGTGTTAGGAAGCTTATGTAAAATTGCCTTGCTTTGTCGCGAAGCGTTTAAACATTTGTGGAGGACGTAAAAGCGTTTTCTGTGATTTCAGACGAATTTTCAGATAACTGGCAGTTATGATTTTAAGCCACAATATGGACAAGTGTCGTTACTCTGAAGCGTAACTTATTTAGTGGCACTAGGGAAGATCATTGCAGAACAGCGCAGCACTGAGCTAGATTTCAGACGCCATGTTCTTCTATAGTGCCACTAAATAAGCTACGCTTATTTAGTGTAAGCGTAGCTTACACATATTTAGAGTAACGACACTTGTTCATATTGTGGCTTAAAATCATGGTTGCCAATAATCTGAAGATTGATCTGAAATCACAGGAAACGCTTTTCCGCCCTCCACAAATGTTTAGACAGTTCGCGACAGAGCAAAGCAATATTATATGAGCTTCCTAACACCGAATCTAATGCTGAGGAAGTCGCACTTTTGAATCATGACGATCGGCAGATGCGTCTATTCTGCACAAGCACCAAAATGTCGGCGCCCACAACAATGCTGACGAACAGAGTGCCGATATTCAAGCGCAGCTCATTTAGTGGCTCTAGCTCTTCCCAGAAGTGGCGCGCGGCATGTGTGTCGATCATTTCCAAAAAAAAAAAAAAAATGATTGGCGCCACTTTTCCCAGGATAGATGAAATCAGACCTTATTCTACGTTTTGTAAGCCACTTTAATCGACGTATGTACTGGCGCGTAACTCGCGCCGCCTGTTGGCCGCTTCCTGCAGCGGCGGACGTAGAGCGAAGAAGATCTAGCTCAAGATCGGCGGCGAACAGCCCGCGGCCCGAGCCCACCTCGAGCTCCCGACCTGCATGCGCAGCTGCGAACATGCAACTCGTTTGTTCCGGAAAAATTCTGCGCCATCTATGAGGAAAAGGGTACAAATAAATAGCGGTTGAATCCCCTTAAAGCCGCTAAATGAGCGTAGCTTATTTAGCGGCCCTAATCTGGCTCTAAAGCGCACATAAAGGCACCCTACTAATATGAATTTGGAAACTAAAAAAAACAAATATAGGTGAATGAGTTGCAAAGAAGGCTAAAATAATTATTCCGGAAAATATTTATTTTATGAAACATTATTTCAGATATTTTCATTCTCTGTATATAGACCTTGTTTGGTTGCCAGTGGATATGAAAAGCAAAAGAAGAAGCACGATTTCTATTATTTTTGAACAATTACAATATATTTTCTTAACCAACAAATAGGTGCTTACTCTGAGATGCAAATTGAATTTTGACGTTCATTGTGGCGCCAGAAACAATTTTTTTTGTAAATTTAACACTTCCCGTTTTGCGGATTACTAAGAAAATCAAACGGGCCATCAAAAAACAGAAAATACGTTTCTACCAGAAATAAGGCGTACGTTTCTTTTTTTTTTCTCTTCACCTTTTTAATTTTAGCCAAAATCAAATGAACCTTTAAATAACTTTAGTGTCTTCATAATAACCTCGGGAGTTCACTATGCTATTGTCCGTTAGGAACACCTCTTTCAACAGTGATGATCTTACTATCTCACGGTGGAATGAAGCGGTGCTACTTATCTGTCTGGAAACAAATTGGGGTGTGTATGTTTATACAGCCTAGAACATAGTCAGCCTCAACGGGCGACTTGTCTCCCAGCTGTAGATGAGAAATTAAGCCAGTGCAGTACAACCGGTAGCCTGGGGACTTTAACGTGCATCACGCGGTGGTGATCAAAGTAACGTTAGTAGTGATACACGACCGCACGCCGGTACGATGCTCATCCAGATCGAAATGGGCAGGGGTCGGGATTGAACCTAGAGTGCCTTCATATATACACTCGCGCGCTTTTGCTTGAGTGGTGACATTTCAGCCATTTTCACGCCCAATCGATTTTTTTATGCATTTTGAAGTGCGCGCAATACGGTGTCACTGAGCTCGAGCGCGCAGCTTTGGCTAATGCACAAACGCCATTTTATCGCCCAAGTCACGCACCGAGTGCGCGAGAGCATCACGCGCTGGCACATTCATTGCAACAATGGATGTCTTCACCCTGAGACAGACAAACATGTAGGCACCCTAATTGAACCCAGGATCCCTGGGTTCTACAGCGCGAGCTTTCGCTCCACGTGCTCCGAGCTGGTGTGCTCTAACACACTCGGCCACCGATCCTTTTTTTTTCTTTATTGCACTTGGCCGCCGATCCCTCTTTATCTGTCTGGACCGTGGTCTGGACTAAAGCCCTTCGATGTGTTTGCGTTTGTCTTGCAAGTGGCGTCAAATGCGCCAGTGCACGAGGCCCATGTCTCATGCGGCCCTTGAAAGCAGTTGTCGGCGGAGTACTGAAATGAGCGGCCCTTTGAAGCGAATGGCAGCGGAGCAACCGCTCCTCGCACGTGTCTTGCGCGTTTCGACAACAATGGTTGGCGGTACTTGTAAGCGTGAATTTTATCAAAAGAATGTAGTCTGCACTGGGGTGCCTTCATGTGAGCTTTGCTTAGGGTGGAGACATCTGGCCATTTTGTCCCACACTTTTTTTTTTTCAGAAGCGCGTGAAAGAGCGTGTTTCTGCACGCGCTTGTGGCGCTGACTGTGCTATGGCGACATTTTGTTTTCGTCGATTTCTTTGTATATTTACCCGTGAGCGCATGCTGTCGGCATAGGGTACTACAAAGGGTGGCATAACCCTAAACAGAAGGACATTGAGGCACCCTAGTCTGCACTTGCCGGCAGCGCCTTCAACTTAGGGAATTTACGAGGATAGCTCGAGTGCAACATGGCTTTATGTATATTTGAGTGGTTCTTTTTCGCTGACAGGCAGACAGACGGAAAGTGTCCTTTCTTGCCACACCCGTTACCAATGTTGTCAGCTGCTGTGCACTGGGCGCGCGATTGTGGACGAGTAGTAGAGCCGCGCCACTTGCTTGGACAGATAACTCAGTTCACGGGTAAGAAACGGTTGCTATTGTTGCTTTTGACTCGCCGCGCAGAAGAGTGGACCTCGCCGACGAGGTCCACTGTTCTGGACGTGCAGAAGTGTGGATTTCGCCGCGCAAAAGTGTGGACCTCGCCACTAAATGAGCTATGCTTAGGGTCGGCACTCTGTTCCCCAATATTGCTGCGGGCGC
This sequence comes from Ixodes ricinus, assembly GCA_037355805.1. Lineage (NCBI taxonomy): Eukaryota > Metazoa > Arthropoda > Arachnida > Ixodida > Ixodidae > Ixodes > Ixodes ricinus. The sequence continues at coordinate 123,846 of JAZHYW010031058.1, read as the reverse complement.
CGCCATCTTGGTGCTTGTACAGAGCAGACGTAACTACTGATCGTCATGATTCAAAAATGCGACTTGCTCGGCATTTGAGTCGGTGTTAGGAAGCTTATGTCATATTGCTTTGCTTTGTCGCGAAGCGTTTAAACATTTCTGGAGGACATAAAAGCGTTTCCTGTGTTCTCAGACGAATTTTCAGATAACTGGCAGCCATGATTTTAAGCCACAATATGGACAAGTGTCGTTACTCTGAAGCGTAGCTTATTTAGTGGCACTAGGGAAAATCATGGTGGAACTGCAGCGTAGCACTGAGCTAGATTTCAGACGCCATGTTCTTCTATAGTGCCACTAAATAAGCTACGCTTATTTAGTGTAAGCGTAGCTTACACTTATTTAGAGTAACGACACTTGTACATATTGTGGCTTAAAATCATGGTTGCCAGTTATCTGAAGATTGATCTGAAATCACAGGAAACGCTTTTCCGCACTCCACGAATGTTTAGACAGTTCGCGACAGAGCAAAGCAATATTATCTGAGCTTCCTAACACCGAATCTAATGCTGAGGAAGTCGCACTTTTGAATCATGACGATCGGCAGTTGCGTCTACTCTGCACAAGCACCAAAATGTCGGCGTCCACAACAATGTTGGCGAACAGAGTGCCGATATTCTAAGCGCAGCTCATTTAGTGGCTATAGTTCTTCCCAGAAGTGGCGCGCGGCACGTGCCTCGAGCATTTTCAAAAAAATTATTGGCGCCACTTTTCCCAGGATAGATGGGCTTTACTCCACAGATCCTGGGAGCGGGTTTCCAAACCAGTATTCAGACGAAGAGCAGGCCGACATAGGAAGTGCCAAACTGCCACTTTATTTTTTTTTCCTAGCTTTGAATTAAACCCTAAAAATAAACATTTTTTTTTTTGCAGAACAGCGTTTGCGTGTTATATGTGGTGGTTTAAACGGCCGCAACGCCGCACCTTGTGCTTTCGATAATTTCGAACGTGGATGGGACTTCGAATTAATTCGAAAATTTGAGCTTATTCTACGTTTTGTAAGCCACTGTAATCTACGTATGTACTGGCTCGTATGTCGCGCCGCCTGTTGGCCGCTTCCTGCAGCGGCGGACGCACAGCCAAGAAGATCTAGCTCGAGATCGGCTGGCGAACAGCCCGTGGCCCGAGCACTCCTCGAGCGCCCGACCTGCATGCGCAGCTGCGAACATGCAACTCGTTTGTTCCGGAAAAATTCTGCGCCATCTATGAGGAAAAGGGTACAAATAAATAGCGGTTGAATCCCCCTTAAGCGCTGTTTCAAATAACAGTGGGTGCCGCCATTACTTTCGGTGCACACAATCGCGTTGCCACGGAAATGCCATGGCAACGAGGGTTGTTTGCACCGAAATTAATGGCGGCGCCCACTCACTAGGCTTCCCATTGGTCAAGAAATGTTCGTCGCGGCTCGTGGCCACGCCTACTTCCGTTACAGTTCGCTCCATGCATTGGGGATAGGGACGCCACCTCCTGCCCATTATAACCTCCTTGTGTATAACCCAGGGATCCTGTGTTCAGTCCCCACCCCTGCCCGTTTCGATCTGGATGAGCATCGTACCGGCGTGCGGTCGTGTATCAATATTGCGTGATGCACATTAAAGACCCCAGGCTACTGGTTGTACTGCACTGGCTAAATTGCTCACCTACAGCTGGGAGACAAGTCGCCCGTTGAGGCAGACTATACTCTGTTTCATACTTAGCGTGCAACGCCGTCAAAGCTACTGTCGCGAGCGTGACTTGATCTCGTTGATGATTCGCACGCGTTCTCGCGCAAACAAAACCATAGGTTAAGCCACGCGCTCGCGCCAGTAGCTTTGACAGCGGTGCACGCTAAGTATGGAACAGTGTATATGTTATTGGCTGTATAAACATACACACACCCCTATTTGTTTCCAGACAGGTAAGGTAGCACCGCTTCATTCCACCGTGACATAGTCAGATCACTATTGAAAGAGGTGTTCATAACAGACAATAGCATAGTGAACTCCCGAGGTTACTTATGAAGACACTAAAGTTATTTAAAGGTTCATTTGACTTTGCCTAAAAATTAGAAAGGTGAAGAGAAAAAAATGCGGTGGCTTAGCTCGTTTACGCCAGGATATCCAAGGCGTGAGCTTATGCGCACAAAATGAGAGGCGCTATCAAGCGGCTCCGGTGCAGCGTCAGACTTGGCTACTGCGCAACGGAGGCGCACAGCTGGGCACGCGGCGGCGCCAGTGCGTCTGCCGGGGCTATTACGTCACTCCTCTGGAATGCGCAGACCGGCGAGGCGGGCGCGGCAGCGGCGAAGCACGCGGCGGCGGCGGCTCTGGCGCGCGAGCTGTGCGCCGTGCGACGTCACTGCTCCTCGCGCATGCGCAGCACGCAGCACGGCTCATTATGCGAGCCACGCGAAACTGCTCAACCTCGACCAGTGTAGCTCACGCTACAAAAGAAAAATAAAAAGAAACGTACGCCTCACCTTAGGTAGAAACGTATTTTCTACCTACTGATGGCCCGTTTGGTTTTCTTAGTAATCCGCAAAACTGGGAGTGTTAAATCTACAAAAAAATTGTTTTGGGCGCCAAAACGCTAACGTCAAAATTCAATTTGCATCTCAGAGTGAGCACCTGTTTGTTGGTTAAGAAAATATATTGTAATTGTTCAAAATCATAGAATTCATGCTTCTTTCTTGTTTTTCATATCCACTAGCCACCAAACAAGGTCTAAAGAGAATGAAAATATCTGAAACAATGTTTCATAAAATAAATGTTGTTTCAGAATAAGTATTTTAGCCTTCTTTGCAACTCATTCAACTATTTTTTATTTTATTTCCAAATACATATTATACTCGGCGACAACTTTTTTGGGCAATGAAGGGAATGCTAGGGGGGCGGAGCTCCTGCACATGTATCACTCCACCAAGCCTCCGGGCTTTCATTACGTCAGTTTTGGTTTCGTTTTCAGTTTTGGTTTCGTTGTCGGCATTCAAGGCAAGCACTCTATACAGCTCGTTAGTTTCTATGAAACCGTTTCCAGTGGACATACTCGGGCTCAGAGCAGATACCATCTGTTGAGGAAGAGATCCCGGGCACGTTCGTTTCGATGGTGTCGGTTTATCGTTCCCTCTCGTGCCGTTCATAATCTCGTGGTTCTGTGCTCCTCTACCTCATTTTCCTCTTGTTACCTACTACCGGATCGCATAATCTACAACACCATCTTTGCGAGGGAAAATGGCTAGAAAACCGGAGAACCCGCGACGGACAATTATTATTCAAATGACGAATATTAAGATTATAATTTACGTTACAGCCAAAACACAATTTAGACCCGGGGAGTGTGTTTAGCAGCGTAAGAAGACAGCGTGCTTCGGCTCTGTAGCTTTGGCATCATTGCCAAGAAAAGTTGTCGCCGATTATTGGCGACGTGAGTGATCGAAAGCGTCGCTGTGATCGGTCTTCCACGATAGGCCGAATGCTGACTATGACGTCAGCAAAGGATTTCCCATCGACGGAAATAAGAGGAATGGAAGAACTTTAATTTTGGCGGTGTTGACAATGTTGGTTTGAGAGTGTGATTTCAAGCTTCCACCGTGCTCTTTACAAACACGTTCAACCTTGTTGTTCAGAAGGTAATGACGTCACGAAAGGTAACCATAGGAGGGCGCCACCAAAACATCTCGCCCTGATCTCGCCGCCAATAGCAGGGTGCCTTCATGTGCGCTTTGTTTAGGGTGGAGACATCTGGCCAATTTGTCCCACACTTTTTTTGTTCAGAAGCGCGTGAAAGAGCGTGTCCCGGCACGCGTTTGTGGCGCTGACTGTGCTATGGTGACATTATGTTTTCGTCGATTTATTTGTATTTTACTCTTGAGCGCGTGCTGTCGGCAGCGGGTGCTACAAAGGGTGGCATCACCCTAAGCAGAAGGACATTGAGGCACCCTACATATTAGGATATCTCTGCCCAACCCTGCACAATCTTAGGGTGCTTAAAAAATTGGGTTGTGTGTTTGTTTATACACCCTAGAACTTGGTCTGCCTCAACGGGCGACGAGTCTCCCAGCTGTAGATGGGCAATTTAGCCAGTGCAGTACAACTGCTAGCCTGGGGTCTTTAGCGTGCATCACGCAGTATAGTTATCCACGACCGCACGCCGGTACGGTGCTCATCCAGATCGAAACGGGCAGGGGTGGGGAATGAACCCAGGATCTCTGGGTTCTGCAGCGCGAGCTTTCGCTCCAAGTGATCCGAGCTGGTGTGCGCTAGCCCACTCGGCCACCGATCCCCCCTATACTTCGTTTCAGCTTGGGTCCAGGCGCAGCCGATGCTACAAGCACGAGCGTGTGGCCCTGAACAGTGCCTCTACTGCACGAGCGCGCGTGCTTGGCAGGGACGCTGGAAGCCCGGAGCTCGTGCTTGTAGCATCGGCTGCGTCTGGACCGAAGCTGAAACGAAGTATAGGGTGCTTACGAGCCACGCTTGTAGCGTATGCAAGCGTTTGACCACACGCGCTAACATAGCACACACAAAAAATAGAATCAACAAAAGTATCGCCTTCACAGCCTTATGAGGTCTTTTGCTAGGAGTCTGCTAATGACTAGTTACACTTTTTTTGCAACGTTCAAAAAGTGCCGACCAACGGAGCCAGTAATTGTAATTCTGTTGTGTCTATGTTTATACAGCGAGACGTTAGTCAGCTCTGAGGGCATCTGGTGTCTTCGTTGGAGATGAAAGACGGTGCAGTATACCACTGCTTGTCTGACATCTTAAACGTGCGTCACGTAATAGTGATATATGACAGCACGCCGGTACGATGCTCATCCAGATTGAAACGGGCAGAGGTGGTGGATTGAATCCACGATCAGTGATCTTTACAGCATGAGCTTTCGCTCACTTTAGCATGGACTAACTGCGAATGCTGAGCAAGCAAGAGCGGCCAGCTATTGACTGCCTTGGCTGGAGCACTCGCTGCACGAGCGCTCATGCAGCCGCCGAGGTCTTCATCCAATGCAACTAGCTCGCGCTTTTAGCACGCGCGGCTAACGATAGTCCATGCTAAGGTGAGACGAAGTATACCTGTTTTATGTAACTCCTCTTATCTACATCAGCATAACTGGTCCCTGCTTCGTTCGAGACCAGGCCCTGTCTCGTGCGAGTCCAGCTCTCAGTCTCGTGCCCCGTGCAAGCGGGAGCACATCCTCTTCACACGCACCTGGTTCGAACTGGCCACACACATGGCCAGTACTGGTTCAGGTGACAAGACAGCTTTCCATCTGTCAAATGCGTTTTGCTGGACTGGTCCCCAGACGAACTCTTGCTTCTTTGAGAGCATCGAAGTTAGTGGCTGCAGGATTTCGGCGAAGTTGGCCACGAACCGAGCCAGATAGGTTGCCATTCCGAGGACCCTCTGTAGCTCTTTTCTTGATGTAGGCCGTGGCATATCCATAACAGCCTTGAGTTTTGAAATGTCGGGTGGAATTCCCAGGCTGTCTATTCGGTGACCAAGGAACGTGAGTTCCTGTACACTGAACAAGCATCTGTCCTTGTTGAGAGTAATTCCTGCACTGCAGATCTTTTGGAGGACGTTATGGAGTCTTTCGTCGTGTTCTTCTTTGCAGGATCCCCAAACCAGAACATCGTCCATGAGGCATACGACACCGCTGAGTCCTTCAAGGATGCTTGACAGTTGTTTTTGGAAATGTTCTGGAGCAGATGAGATCCCAAATGGAAGTCGGTTGAAACAAAATCTGCCGAGAGGTGTGATGAACGTGGTGAATTTCTTGCTTTCTTCGCTCAGTGGAATCTGCCAAAACCCGGAGTTAGCGTCGAGTTTCGAGAAGATTTTCGCACCCTGAAGAAGTCCAAGAGTATGTTCGACGGACGGAATGGGATGCCACTCTCTCAAGACATAGCGATTTAATTCTGTGAAGTCATATGCGCACTGCTCCAGTCTGCTGCGGTACGATCACCATGGGTGCACACCATTCGGTTGGGTCACTGACGGGGGAGATGACGCCGATGTCCTCCATATGTTGAAGTTCTTGCTTCGTCTTTTCGTACAGTGGGATTGGGACATGACGTGGCGAGCTTAGAGCAAACGGTTTCGCGTTCTCCTGAAGCTGCAGGTGATATTCCCTAGGGAATGTTCACAACCCTGTGAACAGTGATGGAAAGTCGACTTTCGGGTTTACCATCGTTTCGATCCTGTTGATTGGCGAAAGTAGTTCGAGCCCTTCGATAGCCGGTTTTCCTAGAAGGGGTATGGTGACATCTTGGAGAACATAGATGTTTTGCTCGGACACTCGGTCCTTGTAGGACATCGCGAGGCGTACCACACCTTGTATTGCTAGCGCCCTTCCGCCTGGTCCACGAAGTTGGCGAGGTGGATTCTGCAGTAGCGGCCGTGGTTCAAGCTTGTTGAACACCGCTGGTGGGATTACAGTTTCGTCGGCGCCTGTGTCAATCTTAAATCTCAGTGGCTCGGACTGGACTAACACATCAACCTCCCAACTATATACTTGCGGAAAGGTCACTATTCCAAGGAAACCGACGTTGGCACCTGGAGCTTCTACGAAGTACACTCTTTTTGATAGGGAGACCTCAGAAAAGTGCCCTTTCTTGTGGCAATTTGTTCGTACTTTGGACCGCGCTGGACACGAGGTGCGTGGATGCGTGTCTCTCCCACACCACCTGCATCGTGTTCGGTTGTTTGATGGCATGCAGCGGACGTTGCGGGTATGGAGTATTTTCCCCCTGTCTTCTATCATCAGGACCCTGGCGTTTGCTTGTACTGAGGGCCGTAGAAGCCGTTTTTTCTTTGTCCGATGACGAAATCTTGTGGACGTTAGAATTTCGATCCTGGTTTAGTTCCTCCTGTTGTTTGCGCACGCTTTCTACTTGTTGGGCTGTTTCCAACGCTGTCTGAAGCGTTAGGTCGGCGTTAAGCTGTAGCTTTGCAGAGAGTTTTGAGTCTTGAATGCCGACAACGAAGCGATCCCTCACCAATTGCTCTCGCAGATTCCCGTAGTCGCAGTCCTTTGACAGTGTATGAAGTGTCGTTGCGATATTTTCAACAGACTCTCCGTCTTGTTGGAATCTTATGTTGAAGATGAAAGAGCAGTATACCACTGTTGTACAGACAAGCAGTATACCACTGCTTGTCTGACATTTTAAACGTGCATCACGTAATAGTGATACATGACAGCACGCCGGTACGATGCTCATCTAGATTGAAACGGGCAGAGGCGGTGGATTGAATTCACGACCAGTGAGCTTTACAGCGTGAGCTTTCGCTACACGTGCTACCGATCCACGAGCAACGAGACATCGCGGTCGAATTTGAGCTCGAGAGAAAAACAACAACAGCAACAGCAAGAAAATCTCCGGTTTGAGGCATTTAGTACTAGTGTCGCCATCTCGTTTATCAAGTTGGAAATGAAATGAACAGGGCGATTTTATTTACACAAATACGCAAATACAACAATATTTTGCTTTCTCGTCATGGTCTTAAAATTAAGATTAGAGGCACCCCTAGTACGTACGGCCAAGCGTTTTGTCACGTTTGTCTTCTAAATAATTGTATTTTCAAAAATGCCTCAAAACGCGCTAAAAACAGCCAAAACGGTCATATTTCTGGATTTTATTAAAAACCTCCAGCGCTCTAAAAGAGAAATCCAAGGGCCGCACAACCTTCATTACGTTATCATAAGTAACCCCCAAAAGAATGAATACTATCGTGCATTCCTGAAACTCAGGTTTGTGTAGCGAAATTTGCCCATTGAGTGACGAGCGGTTGGAATCCCTCTTAAGCCACACCCTTTGTTTCTTAAGCTTGAGCGACGATCAACAATATTCGGCTACGACGGACCCCAAGTACGTGCAGCAAGCAGGTGAAGCTTCCCACCCGATTTCCAAATCAGCCCGCGGTAATTATTACGGATGCCGCGGATTTGCTTCGAACCTGAGTTTCGAGGCCGAATCTCAGTGTTCGACTGGTTTGGCGAACGTTCAAACTTTTAGCAGAAATCGACCAAGTTTGACTTACTCAACAGCGTGGCCCAACCTTTAACGCCAAACTTGGACGTTTCAGAAATTATAGCTAATATTTGACAAATGTTTGAACAGTATGAAAGCGAACAGCTTTTTAATGAAAACACAAAATCCGATGAGTGTTGCAACCTCGCACTGCTGGGTGGCGAGGGCTCATTATAAATATCCGCGCATGCGAATACTAGTCAACGTTCAGATTAAGTCCTCTTAAACTTCGCATCAAAAGCAAAAAAAAAATTCAAACCTGATTGAATTTGGAGTTGGGCAGTTCAGCGAACATTCGTAAAGTCGGAGTCAAAGTGCTCACACGTTATTGAAAGGACACGTGTCGGCTGCAAACATGATGGTAGAAATGTAATGCCGACACGCCTCGCACATGTTCGATACATGTTTGCTTACATGTTTGCATGTATGCCGACAGTTGCTTACATGTTTGTTGCCGACATGTTTGCTTACATGTTTCTGCGTATGCCTCACACATGTTCGATAGATGTTTGGATACATGTATGCATGTATGCCGAAAGTTTGTTACATGTTTGCTCGCATGTTTGTGGCCGACATATTTGCTTCCATGTTTGCATGTATGACTCACACATGTTCGATACATGTTTGCTTATATGTTTGCATGTATGCCGACAGTTGTTCTATTACCAATGTAATAGGTACGAGAAATAAACACGTACCGGAGAGCTTCTGCAGACTGAAACAGTCTGCAGAAACTCTCCGGTACGTGTTTAATGATGGATTTGCAGTGTGACCGTGGCTTAATGCTAATCGTGCTTCCTTCCTATATCTTGATCTTCGAGTATAGCCCACGGTGAGAGAAAACTTAATTTTGCAGAGTCGCAACTCACATTCGTCCGGAGGAAAAGAAACCAAGTGTGATATCGCTAATGTGTATCGGACGCCTCCTCCGGGCTAAGTTGCCACACGGAAGAACGTTCCGTTAAATACGAAAAAGCAAAGAAAAAAAAAGCGTCCGCAAAGCTTTTAGCACACGTTCACGAAGTCAGGTGCCGGCACTGCGACGATCAATTTTTCCGCAGACGTCTCGAGAATTTAAAGGTAACGTGATTATCTAACGCGCGTTCAATGTCGGACTTTCGACAAACCTGCAAAAAAATACTAAAGAAAATGAGGAGGGACTCTATGGCTGCTGCGGCTTTGCTGCCGAGGACCGGGTAATTCAAGGAGGTGCGGCTTGGCGCATTCGTCTTTTCAAACGCGTGTGGACTAAGCAAGAGTGGACGAGGTCATTCGAATTGCAAAATAGTCGTGCGTTTCGTATTTGCATTTCCGATAGCGCCCCTGCAGTAAGCTTTCGCTTTCGTTTAGTTTTTTCCACCCAGCTTATTTTCCATTTCCTTTTCGCCTGATGGAATAACGCCTGCGACGGAATAGCGTTTTGCCGACATTTGCGTATTCGCTCTTGAAATGTTCGAAAGCTAATGGTCGAACCCATTTGCACCATTTCCTGCTTCATACTAACAGTTCTTTTAACTGGTTTGAATTTTGCAAAACTTACGTTTTTACTAAATAAATATGATCTTGGTATGCGAAAAAATTTTTTTTTCATACTAAATATGATGACGTTGAGTGCCTGACTGAAACTCTACAAGGCTTGCATTTCCGCCATTTCATCGGTTATTGCGGTGGCTTTGCAGCTGAGCAAGTACCTTTTGCAGCATGCATTCCGCACAACCGAATTTGTTTTAACGTGAAGCGTGCTTTGGCTAGTGGCTCCGGATCTCGTGAAGCCATGAGCACGTGACGTCCCATCGTGCAACGCGCGCAGTGCTGCATCATAGAATGTCACAGACCTACACACCAACTCAATTTCTTCGCTAAATTTAGCGGGGAAGTTGAATTAGTGTTTAGGTCGCGCGACGTCAATTTCCCGCTAAATGTAGCGAGAAAATGAACGCCCTGAGTACACGTACAAAAACATCCGGGCAACGAAGAACATTTTCGAATCAGAAAATTCGCTTAAAAAAACCGCTGGTAGGTTTTTCGCATGGAACCCTTTTAGGGGTGCTTAAAATAACTTTTTTAGAGTGCAAAGGTATAGACAATCTGAAGAACCCCTAATAATTATTTTACAACCAGATTTTTTTTTTTTTTAGAGTGTACGCTTGTGTAAGAGATAGTTCGCACCATTCATTTCCTCGCAATAAACGTAGTTCTGTTTTATTTTTCCAAGGAATCCCGAGGCACAATAGAAAGCATGGTACACATGTTGTTATTTTGTGACTTCCAGTTTCGGGGTTCTCGTCTTAATACAAGTAATGAATTGTTCTCCAGCTTTCCCATATTTTGGCGTTCTCTCTTTTGCAGCGAAGCTGCTCTGTGCAATCTACGCCGCCACTTCGCAGACTACGATTGTGTAAAGTCGCTCCATCCTTGGAAAGTAGCGCTATCGCCTTCCCTACTTGCTGGCCGGACACAAACAAATACTAAGACACAGACAACCAAAACCAAACCAAAACCAAAATCCTGTGAGAAAAGTTTGTACACAAAAGTGATGCCATGACTAGAACAAAGCCAAAACCGAAAACGCGTTATGTACAGTGTCAACGTTGCCATGGAAATCACCATCTCGGTCCATTCAAGCCTTCGAAGCTTCCAGAGGGTAGTTCTAAGCCAGTCGAGCCAAGATCAGCGTGGAGCATCATCGTACTGGAAGCGTTCCTCGCCAATATAAGCATCTTTGGTACTGTGTATGCAATCAACTAGTCAATCATACCCATCTCCACGGACCTCTCACGATCATATTGTTCTTGCGTATTTCAAAACAGTAAACTTATTTTTCGCTGGCTCCAAGCACCGACACAGCATGTGCTGGTGGTACGAAGATGTACGTTTGTTTCGCCGGTGTGTGAATATCAAGATCTCGGTATACAAGAAACGTCTCCATAAAGCTACCCGTGACCAGCGAATTTAGATCGGCTAACCAAGAACGGAGGGGTCAAGGAGATATTGCTCATTTCACGAACCAAGATGGCGACCATACGGGGAGCTTGGCGCTACTTTCCCAGGATCCAATGACTTCATGCTCGTGCAGGGATGAGCACAGCCGAGCGTACGCCGCGTCAAAAAAAGGACGATTTTTTTTTTCATTTGCGGGATTGTTTGTTATTATAGAACCTTTCAGGCCGCTGTGGATGGGCGCCGCCATAACCGACCTTCAGTTTTTGTTCCTTCTGATTGCGTTCGCTCCGTTTCATCATTACTAAAGCAGGACAGGTTATTGCCATTTTAGGTGTTACTGTGTCCTTCTCTCCAGCATAGGGCCTCGTGGAGACTCGTCAACGCCCGCTTCAGTGGCTCAGCATCCGGGTAAGACAAGAGATGGTCGGCTATGGCGGCTCAATCTGGCGCGTGCTGAAAGCTTCTTTAATCTGAATCGTCAGGCTGTCCGCCCTCCGCCCAAAGCTCCTATATCCTGGGAAAATTGGCGCCATTCATTGTTGTAGAAATGCTCGAGGCACGTGCCACTCACCACTTCTGGGAAATTCATGGCGTCTGAAATCCAGCTCCGTGCTCCGCTGTGCCGCCATGATCTTCCCAAGGGCTGCACGTTGCACGTGCCTCGTGCATTGACGAACCTTGCGCTACTTTTGAAACTTGAAGGGGCTTTATGTTCGCATATGTCCGCCTAGAGTGCCTTCATACACACGCGCGCTTTTGCTTGAGTGGTGACATCTCAGCCATATTTACGCCCAATCGTTTTTTTATGCATTTTGAAGTGCGCGCAATCCGGTGTCATTCAGCTCGAGCACATAGCTTTGGCTAATGCATAGACGCCATTTTTGCGCCCAAGTCACGCGCCGAGTGCGCGAGAGCGTCACGCGCTGGCAGATTCAGTGCAACAATGGATGTCTTCACCCTGAGACAGACAGACATGTAGGCACCCTATGTCCGCCTAAAGTGCCTTCATACAAGCGCGCGCTTTAGCTTGAGTGGTGACATCTCAGCCATTTTTACGCCCAATCGTTTTTTTATGCATTTTGAAGTGCGCGCAATTCGGTGTCACTCAGCTCGAGCGTGTAGCTTTGGCTAATGCATAGACGCCATTTTAGCGCCCAGGTCACGCAACGAGTGCGCGAGAGCGTCACGCGCTGACACATTCAGTGCAACAATGGATGTCTTCACCCTGAGACAGACAGACGTGTAGGCACCCTATGTCCGCCCAGATGCACGTTCTGTGTCCGCCACGCGAGCGTACTACGCCATCTGTAGTGGCAGCACTGATCCCTACGGCCGTTCATCGTCCGTGAAGTGGCGGTGTAGACTGCCTAGAACAGGTTTCTTTTTTCTCTTTGAACAAGGTAAGTTTATTTCTTAAATTTTTCCCACTCTAAATTTCCACCACCTACTTGCGCTTCTGTTGTAAATGGCAGCGTGATACATTGAGAAACTAATTTTCGCGTGTCATCTCAAATGCCTTAAAATCGTTAGTTTACATTTTGTAGTGACCTTAGGGAATTCATTGTCACTAACCAAACAATTGTTCATATGTTGCTCGAGCTGCTTGTATAAGTACACGTACATTCGTGCTCTCCGCGTTCCACGACCGGACTGGAGAAGGGCGCTAGCTAAGTATGGGAGTCCATTTCGGCCAAGGCCTAACATGACATTAGTACAAGAGCAAAGCACACTCTGTTGCTTCTCCTTTGTGTGAGTGTGACGCAATATAAAGTATATATAAAAATAGAAGAAGCAATCCAAGAATGTCACAAAACAGAAAGTGCTGCCATTACACATGTCAAGGACAGCATAGATTTCTCTCTGTATTTCTTACTCGCATTTGTCTGGTATTAGAGAGTTTTAAAACAGGGGGCCCCAAAGTTTGAGTTACCCTAAGAATTTAGGTGACACAAACGCAACAAGGTTGGCGCCTCCGGCTTCTAGGATAGGGTTTTCACTAACGCAGCGCGGCACGCTTGCGTTTCCCTCTTGCAGCGCCAATGCGACTAAGAAGTGTAATATTTAAAAAATAAAACATATCCACTAAACAAAAACTTTTTGTTTACAAATCATAGTTATGGTAAAACCACATCAACCCGGCTAAAACAGAAGACCCTCTAATATCCGAGTATAAATATCGTTAGCTGTTTTGAGCCAAAACAATCCAATTCCTAGTGCTCTGATTTGGAGCTCCTTCTCGGATTCTTTTCGGCGTTCGTGTGCCGCGTTGACCGTCTGTCGCCGAACATTTAGGCCTTCAACTACGCCGAACCTGAGCCGAACACGGCCGAGCATACTCCGCGAGCAGTTGCTTTATTTAGATCATAGATGTAAAGACTTATGAGCTTTGGAAGACTTGTTTTTAAGCTACATGTATCGTACCACGAACGCTCGGCGCAGAGTCTAGCTCGACCGATCGAGCCAAGAAAATCCACCCGGAGTCTCGGAGTAGCGAGACATTGCCATGTCACCGTTTACCGCATCTCTTTATGCTTAGAAACGGCCAGAATCAAAAGACGTTATTTAAAATGGGACGAGCTCCCCGCTGATTCTTTTGTGATTTCGTCGCGATAAAGCGAAGCGAAAGCTGGCTGTGCTATTCACTGGCAATGAACGTGGCTAATACGGCAGCGAACATCAAGCATTTAAAGCCTCTCCATGTTTCAAAAGTAGCGCAAGGTGCTTCTGTTCACGGGACACGCGCAATGTGCAGCCCTTGGGAAGATCATGGCGGCACAGCAAAGCACTGAGCAGCACTGAGCTAGATCTCAGACGCCATGTTCCTCCCAGAAGTGGAGCGCGACACGTGTCTCGAGCGTTTCCACAACAATGAATGGCGCCACTTTTCCCAGGATAGAGGGGTTTCACATGAATGTTTTCTGAATTAGCTCAAGCGGAAAGGGCGATGCCACGTTTTTCGACGCATCCCGGCCCAAGCAAATAGAGAGGGGCCCGAGGCTATCTTTCGAATTTTGCGTTAGGGGCGGGTGCCAACCAAAATCCAAAACGCAGTTTGGGTTCAGTGCAAGCTCAGTGGGGAGCCCCTATTTCTTTGCGGCCCCCAAGCTTTGGGTCCTTCTCTCCTATTCTAAAGCTCCCTATTTTAAAGGATGTCCGACCGTGGTGCCCCAAACAGCTAACTTTAGAACTACGCAGATGAGGACAACAAATAACAATGACTCAGAGCTCGGCTGAATTAACCGAACGCCGCGTCAGCGTTCGGTTGGAGTTCGAGTTCTTCGGTCGCCTGAGGGGCAGGAGGGGCTCTTTATGTTACCACTTCGGCCTCCATGAACAATGCAGCATGCGCGGTACATATGCCCAGCTCAGAACAAAAGCCGAAAAGGGTCAAGCTCGCATTCTCTGACGACTGCTTTTCGAAGGGATCCGACAGTAACAATAGACGTCACTTCGTCCACTGTTACTCTTTTTACGTTAAAACGGGACATGCCCACTAGGCCTGTGGGCATGTCCACAGGCCTTGTGTTTGGTAAACACAAAGGTGTGGGGACAGCAAACGGGTCAGAGCGCCCTCTATGGTTCGATCTCCTCGTCAATTGTCGATTTGTGTTAACCGTTTTGTTCATCACTTTAATACTAGATCAGAACTCATTGCAACATATTGTATCACAGTTTAGCAGCAATATCAACAGCTCCTACGAGCGATCTCGTTTAATACTTGTATAGGTTGCGTGAGACCGGATTTGATTTTATATGGGTTTAAAAAGATTGCATCGATCACGTGACGCATTACATACTTTTCTTTTAGTCTCCTGTGGTAACAAAAAAATCTGCTTGGCACCATTTCAGTTTAGTTGAGTCTAACCCTAACGCCCACTAACTGCCACTGGCTAGACGACCGTTAAACCAGCTGATGCAAGGAGGGCATAGGTTTCTTAGTTTAACAAAACGAAGGCTGTTATGGCCATCCAGAAGGCGGAAACGACAAGATGGCCCTTCAGTTGTCCCGCCCCCGGCGCGACCTTTCTAACTTCAAGGACACTTCGATGTGTCGTGAGCCTCAGGCGTGCAGGCGCAGCCGAAGCACGACGGAAGGCAGTGGTCATGTGCTGAGGGCCGTCCACCAGAGAAAGACGCCCTGCCGTTTTCATACTTAAATGATTCTGTAGAATGAAATTTTTAAGAATTAAGTTTCTTTTCCAGCGCAATTGTATCTGCGTTTGTGTGCGTCTTAGCGTTTATTGCGTAGGTGTGCGCGTGGGTCGTTTATATGCGCCCTTGTGCGATTTTGTCATGCTTATGTGCTCGTGTCCGTTTGAGTGTCATGTGTACTTATACGCTAACGTGAATATACTACAAAGCGTTTGTGTTCTTGGAGCCAATACCGTACATGCTCGAGTAATAGCGGCACGTTTTTTAGACAAGGTCCTTGGATCTAGTTTCCTGCAGAACACACACGTACAGCCAATCATTGAGTTCTGCATAAAAGTACTCGGCGAGTAACAAGGTCGAGAACACGATTCTCGGTAAAAAAGCGGACTGAGAGGATAGCACTTTGGTGTCAAGGTACTTTCTCTGACTCGTAAATCCCTGCCATTTTTCTGCCTATCGCAGTGATTCGCTGTGACCGTGCTCCTCGGGAAAGCAGACCCACGGGCTTTGTTGATAAACATCGAGGCTATTGCTCGAGCGAACATGGTGTGCCGCGAATTTCGCTTGGCGGCGTTGGTTGTGCGCGCGTTGACGAAGCACGCCCTTAAAAGAAAAGTATATATATTTTCATAAAGGGAGGAACGATCTTGTCGCCTTTGTTCCTTCAGAAACGTAGCAACGTTCGTCCCTGCAAACGTGGAAGCAAAGTTTACCTCTCGTCTGCGTAGCAATATGGCGGCTCCGGGTTGAGTCAATCGAGCTCAGTAAGTCTTAACAAGGATGGCAAGGACGTAGGTCTTGATTGTGATTTTACTAATTGCATATCGTATAGTGCACCCCTCCATCCCCCATTAAACAATAACATTTAAAAAAATTCATTATTACACGAGGGTAGAAAGTTAAAAGCCTGATTTCCGGTTCAAACATATGAAGAATATAGCGTACAATTTCTCACCTATTTTCCTCCTAAGCTTTCTGCCTTTCCAATTGGATGCATCCACAGTGCCTAAGCACGCAAGCCGAGCCCCGCTCACGCATCCATCTCGAGCACCCCGTCAGTCGGGCGAATGCGCTCGTCAACAATCGATCCGTCGACGAATATCTGGATTCGCGTTCGTGGCCAATGAGGGCCCTGACGGCACAATTGTCCATCACTCGCTAACTACGAGTTCTTAGGTGTGATTAAACAGCACGGTGGAAGCTTATACTCTGTTTCATACTTAGCGAGCAACGCTGTCAAAGCTACTGGCGCGAGCGTGGGGCTTCATCTCGTTGATCATTTGCGCGCGTTCTCGCGCAAACAAAACCATAGGTGAAGCCACGCGCTCGCGCCAGTAGCTTTGACAGCGTTGCACGCTAAGTATGAAACAGAGTATAGAGTCATCGCATCCGACGTGTCCCAAGCACACCGTGACCACGTGATTCTGCATTTCGCTTTTGAGTTGAGAAGGAGAGATAAGGAGGACGAAGCTGAGAAATCATTTTATGGTCCGTTTAAAACTACGTAGAACTTACTTTTTAAAGCCTTGCTCACATAACTCAATTGTTTCACGTCACACCCTTGCAGCGGCGCTGCTGTGGGCACTAGGAACGCTGAGACGCTTTATCTCACGCGAATCTTGTTTGTGCGCAAGCCAGTCTTTTACACACCTGTGTGAGCAAGCGCGCACTTACTTGTCAACAGCGCGTTGGTGAACACACACGCTTGTTTGAAGTGAAGAGAAAAGCCGATATGCAGTCGATTTTACCAAGAATCAATGCGGTAACCGAGATTACGAAACAGTAATCCGGACAAAATGAATCGGAGCAAAATTGACATTTCCCCGCTACGAAGGGGACTCAGAACCACCAGCGACGCGCAGCGCCCCTAGCCCCGCTCTCACGTGATTCTCGCCACTGCAGAGCCGCGCCTCCAGCGACGAACTCGGGAAACTCGGCTGTAACACTGTTGCTATGCGGCTCCCGATAAAACGGCAGACCGCAACGAAGCCGCAGTGAGCGAGCGGCCGTGGCTTATGTATATTTGTATTTGTGTGTATATGTGTGTGTTACGGGTGCGGGTTTGTGGGCGTATTTATTTTATGTCTGGAATTATAAAAAAACGCTGTTCGTGCGCGCGTGCGCATGTGTGTGAGTGTGTGTGTGTGTGTGTGTGACATTAGCGCGCACGTTTCTTTATTAGTGAATGTTGATGTGCTGTCTATGCGAGGTTATAGCTGAACGTGTGATTCTGTCAACTATAAAGCTCCTTCGACGTTTAGTCAAAGAACAAACTAAAAAAAAGAATTATCCGATGCAGCAGAGAATTATATTGCGTAATTTTAATAAAAGCTTCGAAAAATTCCGTTTGCTTATTTCTTTTGTCAGGGATCGTGAATTAAACAGCCTTTTTTGTCGCGCACATCTTTCGAAAGTGGGAGGCAACCGGGCTTAGCTTAATTTTATGTAAAATTATACTTATTTGAAGCTCACTGGACCAACAGCTTGCTTGAATAAGTAACCGAGAAATGTCTCAATTTTTGCGAGACCGAAAAGAAAAGAAAAGAAAGTGAACCGACACAAAAGAAAAAAAAATATATTGTAAATCCTCGCTCAGATGATGAGTGAAATTTGAGATGGCCTTTACTTCTTCTAATTTCCTTGTTTCTTCGATATTTCGAAAGAGTTTCTGGTCCCCGCCCTTCCTACATTTCATGCCAGATTTGTTCCTGCAGTCATGAAACACACATATATTCTTTTACTTTTTTCACAAATGTGATTTTACTGCTGCTAATAATGCACAATCGCAGCATTGGGCAGTTCTTTACTTTTTGTTCGTACCTTTAAGTTCAAAGTAAAAACGTTTTATTGCTGATAATATTCCATTGTATTTTATGTTCGTATATTAAATCGATCATAATATTGCTCCTTATTGTCTATTGAGCAAGATACATGCGCTTTAAAAAACAATATTTACTTAAGTTTCTAGAGGTAGAGCGTATAAAGATTTTTTTTATTAAAACAAATAAAAGGTATTGTATCTAATCTACGTGAGAATTGTTTTCTTTCGTGCCCTACCGTGTACCTATTTGAGTCTACGTGTCTGTTTTTTCTGAGCCTTTGAGTCATTTTTCGCAGTTAATCAAGCTTGGCGTTCGTATACCAAAAAACAAAATTCACATTGAAAAAAAAAAGTTGCGTCATACTTGTTTAGAGTGGACTTCTACCATTTTCTCTTTGTGATTACGACAAGGTGAGGTGACAAAATACGTTTATTTATAGCCTTAATTGACCGGTCGCACTGCGGCGTAGCTTGCAGGTAGGCCTCAACAGCGATTAGAATAGACGTGGGCGCGAAATATAAATATCGATTTCGTTTCGACGTGAATGAGCATTGTACCATCGTGCGATCGTGTTTCACTGCTGCGTGATTCACGTTAAAGACCACAGGCTAGCAGTCATACTTCACTGACAAAATGTATCATCTACAATAGATAACAATGTCGTAATCTGGTAGACTAAACTCCCGCTGTCTAAGGGCTAACAAAAAATTTGTTGAATGATTGAGAAGGTATATAATATGATTAGTATTAGCACCTTTAGGGTAAAAAAAATGAACTCGAGGAAAGAGCGAATATTTCGACCAAAAGTATTCAATAAGAAAAAAAGTTTTTTCAATTAGCCGGACTAATGGCTCATTGAAAATGAGCCATTAGTCCGGCAGGAGAACATGAGTTTAGGACAGAAAGTAGTAAAATAGTAAAGGGAAGATTAGCTAGCAGAAAGGGAAAACCAAAAAAAAAGAAAAAGTGAAAAAGAAATTATGCTGCATAAGTGACAAAAATAAAACGTCGCTAGAATCGGTACGCACGGAAGGGATACTGAGATACGCCAACAACAGGCTTTTTGATATCATTGGTCGCGTTCTACAAAGAGACGGAGAGAGAGAGACGAGTCGCATAGAAGTCAGCGAAGCAAACGAGGGAGACAATGGCAATGCACGATCCACGAGTACGGAAAGTTTGTACGAAACATTCGCGCCCCCTAACCAACTTTGGCCGGAAAACTAGACGCCGCCTCAGAACCAGGCACACCAACCGAGCGGCATTCTTTCGCGTCGGACACAAAGCCCGCGGCTGCTATTGTAAGCTTATACATATCGGCTCGTAACGACAGCATTCCCGACCGCGCCAGATGCATGCCTAAGTTGCGGTATACGTTTCCACTTCGTGTATGGGACGAGCCGCTTTTCTGGGAACGTAGAAAAAGACTGGTCGGCATCTGTCGCCTTCTCGCTAATTCGCCGTGTTCGCGACGAGTCGTTGTGTGCCTACCAAAGCCGTCTGTGAGCACGCGCGAGTGAACTCCGGAGAGGCGCCAATGTCGGACGGATGCATATCCGGAAGACATCGCCAACACTATAGCTGACTCCTTTGCAAGAGCCCCACACGGGCGAATGCAATTAACATCTTCAACCACCCCCTCTCTCTCTCCTCTTCCTCTCTCTCTCTCTCTCTTACTCAAAGCCAATGATTTTAACCATCGCGTTCCAGACATTCCAGTAAAGGTTTTAGGGGGAGAGTTGGTAATAATAATAATAATATGAATAATAATAACTTTATTGCAGATAAAAATACAAACGAGGTTCGGGTCAGCCCAAGTCTCAGGGACTTGTCGGGCTGTACCCGGCAGTCAGCAACATAAGCGCAGAAACCAGAAAATACCAATAAGAATATCAAGAAAACGTATTCAATACAAAATTACAGAAAAGCTCTTTCGCAGATACAATTTTTTACGCACGCTTCGACGTCACAAAAAATATTTGATCAGGCAAAGAATTAAAGATGATTAGGAACATAAAGGTTTCTACAAAAACAATCAAAGAGAGTATAACATCTTGAAATAGAAAACACTGGACTACGCCTGAATGCTCTTACAGGTGTATGAGGATGTAGAAATTCACAACACCAAAAGTGCCTATGAATAGCGCATTGAAAGAACAATGGGATGTCTAATTATAAGCTACGCTCTGAAAAACACTTTTTTAAGATAGAGTTTACCTTCGCACGCCAAGTAAGAAAAGAATGGTAAAACACAATAATTACATACCCAAAAATACTGCATACAAGGGCATGAACAATTATTACCTAACAAATCGGAAACGGAAGCAACAAACGTGAATTGTAAAATATACATGATAAACCACAAAGCTCATTTCAAAGAAATACTGGATGACTATTCCAAGTCAGTTCACTATCAAAAGTCACACCTAAGTATTTTACAAAGTTAGACAACAGAATGGGAGTACATCGATAGTCTTCTACAACGAGAACCATGAAAAAGGAACGGTATGGGAATAATAGTTCTATGTAGGTCATGAAACCATACAAGCCTTGTTTTTTGTGCGATAAGAGACATTGAGTAATAAAAAATCCAGTCCATAACAGAAATAGCATCTTCATTCAAGACATCAAAGTGCAGTGTCATATCGGGAGTCAGTGGCAGCAAGAACAGTATCACCAGTGTACTGAAAATATACTGCATCGAGATATGACGTTTCCTAAATCATTGACATATATGTTCAAAAAAGTGGAGATAATATAGATCCCTGATCTATATAGCTTTTGTTATCGAGAACTGCCTTTCATAACCGAACTGGGCGTGTATCGCCAAGGTTTAGCGTTGCGAAAAAGTGGAAAGGCCGGTTTACACACTTGCGTTCGACTGCGACCGAGTGCTCCTCAACAGGTTTGAAGGCCGCTTGTGACTGCTCTCGACCGACTGGATCAGAGGAGCCGGTTGTGAGCAGTCGAAGACGCTCAGGAACCGGTTTTCTTTGACTCTCTGGTCTTAAAGACCGGCGACCAGTTCGCGCTTTACACTTTTCCCTCCCTTCCTCCTCTCCCTCTTGTACACTGTCCACCGTTGCCTGTTTCCTCCTCCCCCATGGTGAGGAGGATCTTCTGCCTTGCAGAATCTTGAATCTGGTCGTCGGCCTTTAAGCAGTACGCCACGCCGCTATACGGTGTTAGCAGGTTTGAATACAGCTACGTTCAAACATGTACATATTACTAAAATTTCAAACGCATTTTTTTTTTAGAGATGTTATTTAGAATTTTGCTTTTTCTTGCCGTTTCGAGTGTCGCTGTCCTCGGTCCAGGGGTGATTATCGCTGGATTTGTTAAAATAATTTTTGCGGCGGGCAAGCGGAACTCAGAACTAAAACTTCGTTAACATAACTTCAAACAGACACGACATCTATTTCAATTGTTCGACTGAGCTTTCAAATCGTCTTTATATTGTCCTTCGATAGATAATATTTCAGACCACATCACGCTGCGCTTCGGGGCAAAATGCCAGCAAGCTTAATGTTACGGAATTAAGGTACTTGGCTAACCGCAGCACGTATTCATAAATGCCTAACCTTAGACGTTACAAATTTCGAACTGCGCGCCATAGGTTTCGAATAAAACCATTTAATTTCATGTTTATAAGCAACACAAATATATTCCGCCGCGTGAACTTTGGGGCTCAAAGCTGCTCCCCTCCGTTGCAGCGCAACGTCAGGGCCTCATCGTTAAGCCGGGGTGCCATTGCTCATCATCATACCAAAGACAGCCTGCAAACGCAGTCACCGCAGTCTCCGTGGTTCGAATGCCGCGTGCCAATCTTTATCCTTGAACTCCGTGTCATGTGGCATTCGAAGCAGCGATCTCGCGTTGACTGTCGTTCGGATGTGCGCACAGACAGTCTTTTCTACGATTTATAAACTGCGTAACTCCGACTTTACGGGAGGGAACGGACGCGAGTTCAGACGCCCGGTGCTTATCGTACAGAGGAAGCACCTTCCAGTTGCAGTAATAGCTAACCAAGCCTTCCTCCAGAATCGTTACCTAGCCTATAGGCATCGTAAGGACAAAGAAAATAACATGGCTGTGCTTTACCGCGATGTAATCTTTCGTGAACCAAAAAGTGCACGCGCCCTGGTGACATCGAGGAGCAAGCCGGCGTGCGTGAAGTTTTAGGCAGATATGCACACGCATAGCCCCCTCTATACTGACAAATCCTGGCAGTTCGACGACGGAGCCATAGAGCGCCCAGTCGCAGATTTGGAGCGCGAGGACCTGGTAGCGCAGAGCATTTCTCGGGGAAGCTGGTAGTGAGCGCACAGCGTTTGCAGCGGCGAGGACGCGCGAGGAACGCGAAAAGCACGAGCGGACATTCCATCGCTCGGGACAAGTGTGGTTCGGCGTCTCGCCGCAGCGGGGCGCCCGTTACATGCCTCTCCTCTCCATCTGTTGTCTGCCGCTCTAGCGCTTTTCACTTTCGGCGGCCGCGTCTAATGGCGATCTGCCAGGCTTTGTCAGGATAGAGGAGACTGTGGCACACGTTACTGAAATGAAGCAACTAAACTCCGTTACTGGTCACCACTGATCTCAATGACAAGTTGCTGGATCGCGTTTTACCAGCTCTGCCTATGGACCGGAATGCGGCCACGGTCGGCCATCTTTAGCTAGAGTTATATCATCTCTAGCCATCATAGTAATATGGCGGACAGCGCAATGGCGGCAGGCTGCCATAAAATAGCCGTAGATCTAGTACACTGTACCGTGGGTGATATTTCAGTGCTTCGATTCAGCGTTGTTCGACGCAGCAGATGCCGAAACCCGCGTGAACGGTAGCTCATCTTGAGGACCCAGCGAAATGTTCTACGAGAAGCGCAGCACGGGGGCAAGCGTAGCTGCGTTCGAAAGCAGACTACGTACCGGCGTCTGCTTTCGATGCTTCTTTGCGATGCGACTTTGGATTCGTGCTGTACTGCTTTTCCCGTTGCTGTGCGATTTCAGTGAAACTTTTACCGGGTCCGATCAAAGATCGGGCTACCGTTCACACCGGGTTTCAAAAACATGTTTCGTCAAACGAATTTCCATCAATCACGGAATATCACCCACGCTATTTTGATAGCAGCCTGCCACCACAACTAGCCAAAACGCCACCTGACATGGATGGATGATGGCGGTCTGCCAAGTGGCTGCAGCAGCTGTATCTTAGCTAGAGGTGATATAACTCTACCTAAAGATGGCCGCCAGTGATCGCATTCGTGGAGCGGGCAAACGCGATCCAGCAATTGTCATTGAGATCAGTGCTGGTCACTCACTTAAAAAGCAACCAAATACGTTACTCGTTACGACAATTCAAAATGTATACGTTACTTAGCTTGAAAGAACCGCGTTCTTTTTTCGCTACTCTGAATAGGTCCTTTTAACGGAGAAGTGGCCGCTTTCAATATTTGTCGTCGTTAATAATTTTTTGCTTGTTAACGCGTTCATAGAGGGATAACTGTCGATATAGTGATATACAGTAGCAATAAAATTTAACTGGAACCCTCGACAGCGCGTTTTTTTTCCCCGCAGAGCGCTAGGCTTGCGGCAGACGGTTGTACCAATCGGTCACTTCGACGGGGGCCCATCTCGGAGCGTGGAGGAAGCACGGTAGGTTAGTTGATCAAAGGCTTAAAAGAAATAACATGCAACCCTTTTTTTTTATTTCGGTCTTGTATTTTATTCTGCATCTTGCATTATTCAACTCACCTCCCGACACACACGCAAAAAAAAAAAAACGTTTTGAATATTGCGTTTTTTTTTGCTACAGCTTGTTTAAACCTTATCTGATGGGATACCCGCGCGCTTGAGCCACCCGACCTCGAAGTCTACCGTGCTCTCCCCCACCCCCCTCCCGCCCCCATCTCCCCCCGTGCTCTGAAATGGACCCTCCACCACGTGACCAATTCAGACCACCGGCTCTCGCCAGGCTAGCGCACCGCGGAAAAGGCGCGCGGTCGAGCGTTCTAGTTTAGTTTGAACGCGAATGTACATTGGTCAGGTATATTTCTGGTCTATCTAGTGTGTTCTCGTCACCCAAATTACCGGCACGAGCTGGGGTGATAACTATATTTGGGTACTTGTGTTGTACGCGATCCCCTCCAGAACTTACTAAGTACCGCTACTCGTTGAAACTTGATCAAAAACGAAAACACATTACTCGTTCTTTCTCCTAAAACCTACCTGTGGTCGGTAACAGGCTAAGAATTCATGTGACGCTCCTCCCACCTCTTTCCAATTTAGTAGAGGGACCGCTGGAGAGGTGGTCGGCTCATCTCCACTCCAGCATTCGCGCTCTTAAAGTGGAGAGAGGTGGGAGGAGCTCCACGTGAACTCTTTAGCCTTCACCGACTATAGGTCATCACTTCGTTAACGACAAGAATAAAAACGTAGACGTAAGGCGTTAGTTATAACGCGCTACATTCATATCTGGTGTTAGCCAGTCCTCAAATACAATGCTGTCTTCAAAAGTTTCTTTCACGCCAACGTTAGCCGCGACAGTCGTATTTTATTAAAAGGTACCTTTAAAAATGATTCCTCTTTAATTCTTGAATATCTTAGCTATCCTGTGCATAAAAAATCATAGACATCTGGGCCGGCTTGCTAGAAGCAGCGTCTCAGCTGAGACTGGGTGAAAGAAAGCACTGCCAAAGCCAACGCACGAGCTGAGCGGGACTCAAGTTGCGTCTCAAGACGCTCGAGCGCCCCAGCCTTCGCAGTGCTTTCTTTCACCCAGTCTCAGCTGAGACGTTGTTCTAGCAAGCCGGCCCTGGTTATTATGTTGTAGTATACTATACTGAAAAGCTTGTCGGATGAGGGACATAGGTGGTGTAACAGATCCTCACTCGCAATTATTTATTTACGAAGCTTCGCTTTATTAAGCGAAAACTAGGTCTCTTCTTTTGACACCGCACGACTTTATAAGCCAGCCAGCGTCTCTATCAGAGATCTCTTCTGCTGTCGCCGGAAAAGAACCAGTCAAATTAAAGTGAATCTCTTCGCAACGTTTTAAATTGCAGAGTGTATTACTCAGACTCTACCAACAAGAGGGAAGCATATCTTTTACTAGTCTTGCGCTTACGTGCTAACGATAGCTTTCCTCGTATTCTCGTTTTAACCGTCGGTATAAATCTCGCTGGACGGCCCAGAAAGTTTAATTTAATTTCCTCGCTTTCCGTGGTTCACCTTTTTTTTTATCTTAGTCACTAAATTTCACTTCGCGCTCGCGTCTTTCATCTCGCACCGCGTTTTATGTCTCTGGCCCCCCCCCCCCCCTTACCCTTCGTGATCCACCTGCAAATTTGAGCAACCTCTGCTCCAATTACCGCTAACGCGGGTGGGCGGGGAATGCGACCGCTCCATGGTTTATAAAGGGAGCAACCATCCGCACCTACGCGCTACATCCAAGTTAATGTAGCCCAACTTCGCGGCGCAATATCGCGACTCTTTTGGGCGGGTCTGGCGCGTCTTACAGCTTTACTAAACTTGTTCGTTCTCTTTCTTTGAACATTTTTGCCGCGTACTTTGTATATTCGGGACAAGTCATTAGCGCTAGTGGAAGCTTAATGATAACACCGTTGCACTCTCCCAGCCCGGCCATGGCCGTGTGTGAGGTGAGCTTCCCGTTGAGGTCGTTAATATAAACGGGCGGCAATTACAAATTGCTCGCAGAACGAGCAAAAACGTCAGCGTCTTTGTGCGGCACTATGAAGATACCAAGAGCACTGCGCTGCTAACACATCGCAATGAAAGTGTCGACAGTATATTTGCCACCTGCAAATCGCAACGCCACAATTCCGCTTAGATGACGAAGTGTTCTGCTTTTCTGCATAGAAATATAGTTAATTACTATCAACATTGGAAAAACAGTTAACTCTACCTGATTGAATAGGAATACAGACCAGTAGAGCGTTCATCTGTACGAAAACGGGCAGGGTGAGCATGAATCCAGGATCTCTGTGTCCCACAACGCAACCGTTTCCTTTTCGTGCTCCGGGCTGGGGTGGTAGCCCACACAACCATCAAACCATTTACCTGCATTACACGAATGAAAATAATGAGGGTTATCAATGTGAAGACGACATTAGTGAGAACGACGGCGAGGCCAAATCAATCGCGATCTCGATGGCAGAGAGGTTATCACAATCCTGCTCGTTTCACCCCTCCTTGCGAAGTCCATCCGTGACTACACAGCTTGTAGTAGTAAGTCACGGATGCAGTCTGGATAAGAAGGGTAGAAATAGCAAAATACCCACAGGCCTTGGGAGGTTGATATCATAACAGAACTGTATTTACAACAAGATGCATAGGAAAACTACGTATCGGTCTTGCACATTGAAGGTTACACGATAACGCGTCCCGGAGATTCTGTTCTATCTCGGTAACGCCATGTTCGCCTCCGTCTGAACCAACGATCTTGCTTATTTTCGGGGAAGCCACCAAGCCGTTCCTCCTACCTCACAAACTCCCCCGGTCGTCCCTCACAGTGGATCTATTACATCTGCCACTCGGTTTTGTTCTACACGTGCAAAGCTGTATAGCCTGTGAGGGGGACATGGGAGTGACGGGTCACCCGACACCTCACTCGGGCGGTTCCGTTTCGGCTACGTGTCTCGCATCGCTTGCTCCGTTCGTGTTAGGCCGAGACGCAGGTACGGCAGAGCGTTCCACGGGTCGCACGCGGGTCGACAGGATGGCCAAGTCGTGATCTTCCAGACTGCAGGTGCTTGAACATAGTATAAATACTCGCATAAAAGGAGGCATTAAACTCCTACCGGAGATCTGGGGTTTGCAATTCTTGATGATATAGTGAGAGGGAATATTGGAAGTCCCCATTCGATCAGTTTTCGACCTGTCGCGTGACCTCTCGGACTTTTTGTCGTAGATGTGTTCAGCCATTAAAATGCCAAACGCATAAACGACAAAAAAAAACGCTTTTTCTTTGCTTTTTTAAATGCAAAAAAAGTGAAATGTGAGCGCAGGTAACGTTTTAAGTGCTTTCTTTTTGAGTTATCTATTCGTTTTCCTGTTGAGTAAATGAATGTGTGAATTCTTGTGTTTCTAGTTTGTTCCTTCAAATTTAATAGAGATGAAGTCCTGTGGACTGTTATGATTGATTCAATGGATAGAGCTCACGGTGCACCCAGTCATGCGATATCCCATGACGTCCTGAACGTGATACAGAACAGAAGTTTGACATCACAGCCTAGAATAAGCCAAAGCAACAATGAGTGAAAGTGTGGATTAAATAATGAACTCTTTGCAGCGGGGTGTCGAGAGAAAAAACTATATTTTTCCGCAAAGCGGAACTTCCGCCCTTCAAAGTGTGCGACGACCGCGTAACAAAACTTTGTATTGCTTGTCACGTGTTTTGTTGTGCATGCGTTTGGTTCTTGACTGTCTAGCGTTAAGCATGAAACACATGTCGGCAAGATTTGGGTCGCGTCGCGCCGACGCTATCACCTGGACCAAAGCCGTGCAGTTCAGTGCGACGGTTGCTAAGGTTACGCTGCTTGGCAGCGCGATGCGACGCGATTTTTTCTCACATGTATTCCAGTCCCACTTGAGCAAAACAAAGGAATAGTTGAAAACGACCAGCCTCAAGCATGTGCAGCCTCCATAGAAAAGTATCTTTGGCAGGCTTGTAATCGCTCGTGCTCCGTTATCGAGCACACATAGGTTGCAAGTCTACCAAAGTTACTTCGGCGGGGGGGGGGGGGCTTGCTCCGCCAATCAAGCCCCTCTCCCCCCCCCGACCAAACATCTCATCTGGGAGTGTGAAGGACTGAAAAACACAACCTCCCACCTGGAGTGTCTTGGTACGAAGAGCGGACCTATCTGGCACGGGACCAAAACAAAACCTTGCTCGCACGTTGGCGCTCGCATATGAAGCCTCATTCGGCCAACGGAGTTAATTCCCCATACCCTTAACTTTCCTTCCCTAAGCGGGACAAGTTGCCAACCCTTCCAAAATAAGTTTAAAATTAAATAAAAAGCACCGACTTAATGCAACAGAAAAAAAAATTCTTTAGACGTTTTATTTTTCATGCGGGAGGCATCTTCAGTAGTTACAAAGCAAATGCAAGGTTGAGCCTCAGGTCAACGCTATTAATCAGGAGCGTCCGTATAATGCGACGACCTTGGCGAGGGAGGATAGATGGGGGCCCCGGGAACTCCTGGAATCGTGGGTCGTCTGCAGGGGCACCTCCGTGTGTAACAAAGACCGCGGCCCTCTTCACGAGGCTTATACGGACATCCTGATAAATAGCGTTGACTTGAGTTTGAACCTTGCATTTGCGTTATAACTGCTGGGGATACCTCCGCATGGAAGGCAAAATGTCTACTGAAATTGTTTTTTTTTCTGTTGTGCCAAGTCGGTGCTCTTTTTAATCATGACGTCTCCCGGCTTTTGGAGTTTTTTTTTTTCAAAATAACTTTATTACTCGTCCTGCCCCTCCTCCTCTTGGCTTTCGTCTCTCAAATGGGACTAAGTCGCAACTGGTCGGAAGGAGCTCCCGTATGCTGTGGATTGTGGACCCTGCCGGCGTTCGCTCAATCCGTGCCCAAAGGGACGGCACGATCTCCGCTGGCAACGCAGCGCTCTTGAGTAGGGTGTCGAACCGAAATGTTTTTCGTTCCGGTTTTCGTTCCGGTTCAGGGAAAACCGTCTCAGCTCCGGTTCAACTCCGGAGTGAAAAAATAGCGGTTCAAACCGGTTCGAACCGGTTCGTACTCATATGCTAGAAAAACAATTGACGACAGCAAAAGATAAACTATGCATATTTTATAAAAGTGTTACATATAGAAAGCAAAGGCTCAGATTACTGTGTGGAACGAACGAGCTAGTGCTGGGGCACCTCGGGACGTGGGTGAAAGCGCAGTTCAATGAAAAGCAGCTGACCGAAGAAGCAGGACGTTGTCAAGCATATCCGAGGAACGACAGCACCTCTGAGACGATAAAGTGAACTTCAGTGCAGAAAAGACTCGCAGCACGCTGACCTGCGTCGCAGGCACTCCCAGGGCTACTTGCGCCCATGCGTAGAGTTCTGGATGGCGCTCCCTTTTCTCCTCTCAAAACGCAACACGTTAGCGTCCCTTGAAAGCCGCGGCTCCTTGTCTAGCAATGCTTAGAAGAGCTGTGCGCCTTAATGTTTGTGTTTCTGAAAACGTTTTGGTCCTTGCTGTTTCTGCTACCAGAGATCGAAGCTGTTTTGCTGTTTTCTGTAGCTGTAACTGTTGGTTGAATCCCCCCTCCCTTTCCGCGGGGCTAGACTTTAATTTCGGACAGATTATTATATCCGCTGAGTTATTTTGAAAGCAGATTAGATGCTGCACAGTATGGCAACTAGTGCAGGTTCTAAAATATCCATCGGCCTTTGTATCGCTTTCTTATCCGATCAGTTGTACAATGAAATCAAGGCGTTTAAAGTAAATTGCACACAACTCTACAAAATAAAGACAAGAAACACCAAACAAAGCTTGGACTGAACGCCAAAAGAATAAATAAACAAGGACAAAGAGAGGTATAGACAACACTAGGGGTGTTGTCTATGCCTTTCTTTGTCCTTTTTTGCGTTTATTCCTAGATGAAAAACCAACTAGCCCAACTCACCGTTTTGCCACCAAACAGGCTCATTAAATGCTCACTTTTGCTGACGTAGGAATCGGGTATGTTTTAGTGTTAAATTTTCTTTAATGAGCCATTTCCGGTCCCCAAGAAAAGTTTGGGACGAATGTGGGCATTTGTTAAAGAAATACACAACACCAGAAATCCCGAAGAATTTATAGTTACTGTGCTCATTTCATTTGAGTTCTCGAGACGAACTCTATAAATTATGAAGACGACCGCTATGTGAAAACCTGATAATGGAACGTTACAGAGCTTTCCGTTACCTAATGTTTTCGCTTTCTGACTTCCCACATGAACGAAGCACCGGAAAAATTATTGATCCGTTTTGCCCAGGAAAGAAAAAATAATTATTTCGGTTCGGCTCAACTCCGGTTTACGCAAAAAATAATATTTTTTCTTTCATTTTTTGGTTTACTTTTTATGTTAGTGTGTTTTTCGCCACGCAAACTGACTTCGTGTATGAACCGAAAACCGCATGGAAAACATATCGGTTCCGCTCCGGAGCGAGAAAAATTATTTCGTTCCGGGTCAACTCCGGTTCGCTCGAAAATAACGGTTTTTTCCGGTTTTCGGTTCACGGTTCGGGTTCGGTTCAATACCCTGCTCTTGAGTACAATCTACCAAAAGACCCAAATGTCCGTTGGGTTCGCGTCATCTGAAACCTATGCAATACCTACGCACTATCCCCATAGCAACCGGGTTTGCTGTATATATAGCGATGGAGCTCGATTGTGGCATCCGTCTCCTTCATCAGCAAACGCGCAAAAGGTTCCCCCCCCCCCCAAAAAAAGAAATATGCCGGAACAACATGGCAACACCGAACTTGAAGTATCCGCTGCACCAAAGCACCAAAGTGCATGGTTCGCTGCAGCGAGCCGTGTGTCATGAGTTAGACAGTAGAACTTAAGTATGCCGCAATCGCCAGAATCAAGATCTCAAGGCTCTTCTCATCATTTGTATACCTTATTTTCCTTTCCATTTCTCTTCGCGTTCTGCTGAGCCATGCGTTATAGCCACGGCAGGGTTCGCGTCTGACCATGCACTAGCTTGGACGTGCGCTTGTATAGACACAGCATTACTCACAATGGACGTACTTAAAGTCGGCTTCCTCGGAAATTGTATGGAGTATTTGAGTTGCCTTGCTTGCTGCCTAACCAAATTTTACCGGCCTGCTCACCGAAAGGATGGCCGTACGCCTGTGGTGCAACGCTGCTTTGGCAAGGACAATTAAGTCCTAACTTCAACACAAATTTTCAGGAGCGTCCGTTACGCGAGATATACTGACTAAAAGCTATTACGCCCTTATTACATAAAAAGGCTGTTCCAAAACGTACGCCCATAGGTATACCTTTAGCACTGCAGTATCATGCGTAATAACCATTTATGGTTGAGAAATAAAATTACGTTTCCTACACCATTTTTTATTTTGTGGATGGGTCATCCTAAAATACATTTGATGGCATTTTCAAGCAAAATATTGATGTTCTCAGGTGGCGCCATAAAAGTCCCCATCTAGCCAAAGATATAGGCGTTAAAAGCTTGGTTTAGTATCTCATTGATACACAAACACCTACACGATTATATCAACTTGGCCACTTACGGCGCTCTCTCTGATCTGGTTTTGCAAATGTCCAGCTTTATGGTGAATTAGTTTAATGAGAGTCAAAGCAGACGCGTATATCTCCCCGTTGCTGAGGCCCTAAGTTGGACACTCGGAAAAAAGTCGCCGAGATCGCCCTCGTGGCGATTGTCCAGCGCCTCGCAGCAATTCGCCGTCGTCAAGGTTCAGCGCGGCTCTGGCCTAATTTGACGGTAAGAGATCTCGCCAATTTTTTCGCCGAGTGCTCAATTTATGGCTCCTCTAATAGCGCTAATATCTACGCACTATCTCCATAACAAGCTATATTGGTGTATAGATTGTGATGGAAATGGAGCGAAATGTCGTGAGACGTTGACTTCCAAGACGAGTAGAATCAAGATAACACTATACGACGCCTAAGCATTTCACACATTTTGGAACTGCCCGCTGATCAGCATAAACTGTTGCATTCGTATGAAAGTCACGGTCCCACTGCTAACACATGATGCAAAAGGCAGTCTGCGGATAGTGACTCAGGCCTGTTTTTTTCTTGTTTAAGACTCATGTCATATTTATCATACAAAAAGAAAACACATTTCCTCAAACATGCTTGAAACATGTGTGAAGCAAACATGCTTTGAAGAAGTTTGATGCGTGTACGGAAAAAATCCTCTCGTCATGTGTCCAGAAAACACCGTGTCTTTTTATGGTGTATACAAGCAGAGTGACTGCGGCATGTCGCTACGGTTCTGTGTATTCGGTAAACACCAATTAAACTTCAAAATAAACCCCCCCGAGCCGGTTTTATGCAAAATCGGGAAAAATAGGAAGAAAATAAAAGCGAATTAAAGCTTTCCTTTACTAAAAAAAAAAAACAGTTTTCTACGGGAAAAAAATTCAAAAATAATTTTATATTGCGACTACCTCGAACGTAGCAACACTGAACTGTTCGCGAGGCTACTTCTTTCTTCAGAAACCAGATACCTCTTATCTCGTTTCCATGTTTTGTTGGAAACGGGACGTTTTCCATGTATTCTGGGCACGATCATATGTCCTCTGGAGGTTAAGCAATTCCACGCCCGCGTCTTTTTTTTTTTTTTTTTTCAGATAAAGAACCGATAAACACCCATGTCTTGACCGGCAGCGGGAATTGACACTGAAAAACATCGAATCTGTCGGAATAATAAACCCCGAAACCCCCCTCCCCCTTCCCCCTTCCCCCACCCCCAAATCGAAGAAAAATAAACCCCGAAAGCAGCTTCCGTAACACTAACATTCTTATAGCTTCCGTAATACTATCATGGAAGTCAATTTCTTGACTTGGAAGTAAGCCGCTCGACAAAACAAGGTTAAAATAAGCTCGTAATGTTCAGGTTGAAGAGCTTTTATTTTATCAGTCCACTACAGCGCAAACTTATGTCGTTCCTCTACCAAAAAAAACGTTAGTTCTTCATTTCTTCTTTTTTTTTTTCTCTCGTTTCGAAAGATTTCTTTTTTATCCTTGAGCCAGCGTTTGAAATATCAAACCTTTCTTCGCTTCGTATTTGCTCTCTGAAGTAGGTTCTTTATAAAAACAAGTATTAAAAAAAAACTGTTTCAGAAGTAAAGCTAGAACGCCATTGGAGGGCGTGTTTATGCCCGAATCAATGAATGGGCGATTTGTTTGTTTCTTCTCTCGAAGCGAGAAAATATTAGAAATCATATAAGGCAGGTGGGCGAGCTGGTGAACTGTTGAGATATTGTAAACATGAGACTTAGGAAAAAAAAGGGGGACGACAGACAA
Organism: Ixodes ricinus; assembly: GCA_037355805.1. Taxonomy (NCBI): domain Eukaryota; kingdom Metazoa; phylum Arthropoda; class Arachnida; order Ixodida; family Ixodidae; genus Ixodes; species Ixodes ricinus. The sequence goes on along the minus strand of JAZHYW010031058.1, from coordinate 90,854 downwards.
GGTCTCAATTTCAACATCTTGTAAACCCGATACATAGGATCAAATGAAAAGTGGACAACACAGACATAAGTGTGAATATGTCCACTCCTTTTTCTTGAGTCTCGAGAGCAAATATCGTTAGCAAAAGTAACACCACTACCCGAAATAAAAATGACGCGCATGCATAAAACTAAAGTGCTCCAGTTTTTTTTCAGAAAAAAATATATATAACCGTATCCTAAACGCATAAAACCACAAAGAAAAAACATAGTACCGGCAATCACGACAACGTTTCTTGATATCGTCGAGCCATTTACGAGAACCTGCTGGATAACACTCATGTCTGTTTTTCTTAACTTTTCACAGTGGTTCTTTTGTTTTGCACAATGGCGCTGCACTTCCCAACGATTCCGTGGTTCTGTATGTATCTCACTTTCCTTTGGCTCGCATGCTCGAACTTTTTATCTTTCATATTTCTAGGGTCTCGTTGTAAGAAAGCGAAGGCACGGCGGCCGCCCACCCACGCGCCGAAATTTATCCAGACTGCGGAGACTCAGTGCTTCAACGATCTCAAGTGCCACCATTAGGCAAAGTTTTCGGGGGAGGAAACTACCGCCTGTGCTCCCCGATCTCGTACCCTATTCACACCTATTTCTCAAGGCCTGGCCATCCCCTTTCTTTCCGCCGCCGAAACAGTTCCCGTAACAAAGGATTCCGCTTTTGGAAATGTGCGGCATTAGAGACTGCGGCTCCACGCAAAGGTGCGAAGGTGCGAAGGAGGCCGGCGAGGTCTCGAAACTTGGCCGAGAAATCTCGCGCAGGACGGGGAGGTACCAGTAGCACCGCGAATATATTTTGAGGCACGGAAAACCCGACGCGATAAGTACAGCTGGAAAGAGGTGCATATCGTATGCCTCGAAGGAGCACGAGAAACGTTCAGTGATGCAAATGTTATGGCCAGATGATGATGGGAGTTGGGGGAAAAAATGCTCGCAGCGTCCCGCAATGTGGGCCTCAAAATACTGGCTATTTGGAAGAGAAAAGAATCTTTGCCCGTTGTTTTACGGAAAAACAGGTTATACCCCATTCCACTGCACAGCCCAGCGTGCAACTATGCAGCTCAGTGCGTGCCTGTTCGTTGCCTAGGTAGGAGAGCAAGGCACGCGACATACACATGAGCGCTAGGTAGAGTACCCGCCAGAAGCTAGTGGAACGGTCCATTAGGAGTATTCAGTAGTGGCCATAGCTGTGTGCGCGACTGTTGAGCGCGTGCTCACGGCGAGCTTCCACAGTTCTTTTGCAACGTGCATTCCGCACAATCAAGTATGCCGGTCTTAACAGCCTAGTAATGTGAGCTCAATCTGAGCATGCGCTCTTAACATCGCCCTCAAATATGGCGTCCAGTGAATACCCCTATACACCTTTCTGTAAACGCGTATAAGGGCGCGTTCATTTCTGCGTTTGTGTGTTACGCGCGTGCACTTTTTGCTGGCCGCAATTGCGATCGAGCGCTGTCTGGACCGTGATATGGCGCGTCTGGACTGTGATTTTTGTAAACATTGGAAGCGTTTATAGACCAACGCGAGACTCTGAAGTCGCGTCGCTCCGGTGGCGTTGCTTGTCGGCACAGCGGATAGAGAGTTTCCCACAGCTCAACCGCGATCACGTGGTTCATAGACCGGGTCTGTAACACGAGCTGCGAGAATGTGTCGCAAGCGTTGATCGCCTGCAAGCGTCTCCGCCTTTCCGCCTGCTTTCCTCCTCGCCGCGCAAAACGGGGCACCTGCGCACTCGCGATCAATCTGCACACGGAAGCCTCCGCTATTAAATTACAAACCCTACCCACGGTCCGAGATGGGCCGTCTCTACAATACTGTCGAGACCGGTTATAACGGAGTCAACGGGAATCTGAAATAACATCGCTATATCCGCTATTTCGTTATAACCGACTTCGGTTATAACGGACTGCAAAAGAGAATAAGAAATCGTGATGTGCTTCGCTGTAGCCATTGTTCCGTTATAACCGAGTTCGTTATAACCGGTCTTGACAGTATAGGCTCTCTTGTCGAAACCGCCAGTGCTATTGGGGAGGAGATAAAACAGGCGCACTTCTAGTGATACATTTTAGCTGTGTCGGCCACGGACCAAATTTTCTTGTTCTTTTCTGATCAGAGAAATTGAAGATGACAATTGGAAGGCCGCCACTCGTGCGACCAAAGCACTGGTCAGAGCGCAGCGCTCGTACCCAGACCGTGCTAGGCGAGGTTCAGTTTCTTTGTTATGCTGCGTTAGTAAATACTGGGTTGTGAGGACAACAACTAAAGCCCCTCAATGTGCTTGTGAGCTTTAAGTTTATCCAGGGGACTTTAACAACAACCTCAAGAAAGCGCTCCCTATAGTTCGATTTCCTGCCCAATAGACCCTTTCTACGGCAAACGCCACCAGGAGGTGCTCCAGGTTTTGACATTCCAGAGAACTTCCAGTTTATAAAATGATTGAAGAAAGGTCACTTTAACACCGCTGCATAAAATGTAGATGAAATGCTTAACCAGCAATTCTCCAGGTCAAAGTCAAAAGAACAAAGGAGTGCGAGATCCGTTAAAATCTGTCGAGTATTCTTGGAAACGAACTTCCCTCCTCCGAGATGTAATATTGTACAACCAAAGGCCCTCGTTAAATCTCCAACTTTGTTGTCCGTGAAAAATCTATGCTTTCTAGTTCTGGTGACATAAGCACATTCAAGAGATTTGCAAAGACGGAGCCACCTCAAGTCGCTTGGGAAGCAAGCAGCAGTTCATGTTTTTAAAGAGCAAAAGGGTCAATAGACCCGTTGGTCTGGGGCAGAGAGGCTCGAGTGCGTTCGCAAGGCGCGACCATGTTATGATGGCTGTACCATCCAGGTGGCTCTGTAACATTCGATTTTACAGGTGCCACGTTCGAATACAAACATATATCAGCATCTCTAGATGCGCAATAACAAAATGTCTAAGAAAAAAAAGAATTATGCAGCTCGTGATTGCAGCGTCCCATTAAACATGCCTTTCAGTTTTACTATTTGCATTGCTTTCTTTCATGCTTCCGCGCGCCCGTACGTGTCACTTTACGTGATAGCGAAGCCAAAGCTACTTGCAAAAGCACGTTCCCCCGAACGATGCTGTCACTGCACGAGCGCACGTGCTTGGCAGGGACACTGAAAGCTCGGAGCTCGCTCTTGTAGCCTCTGCTACACTGGCACTTAGAATGGAACGGAGTATAAAGAATGTAGTGGGGAAGCGTAATGCCACAAACGCGAGCCCAAAATTCTAGTTTGCTCACCCGAGCGCTGCTCGAAACTTCAGAACTACGTGGCCTCTATATTTGCGAGGAGTGCCAGCGTTCTGCGACGAGTAGTTTACCTTTGCAGTGAGTAAAAAACAAACCTCTTTTCTAAAAAGAAAAAAAAATTGATATGTTGCTGAAGTGGTTGCGAAAAAAAAACACAACAGTGCCTGTTTTTTTTTTCGCTCCTTTTTTTTTGGTGATTTGAACAGTTTTAGAAAGTAGCGCTTGTCCACCGGCATTTCGTTTTGTGAACAGATGGTTACTTTCAGAGTCATAAAAAAGGGTTACTAATCGTGTCGATTTGACAAGTCCTTGAAGACTCTTCGTTATATGTTTCTCTAGTCGGACCAGGCGGAAATTAGTATCCCCGGGTTGTTGAAGAATTAAAGGGAATCACCGTGAATGCCGAGTGAAATCTGCGCTGCAGCAAACAACAGGGGGTATAATTATTTTGCGGCCACGTTCGCAGAACCAAATAAATTGCCATAGCTGCAAATATACTGAGTAGCAGAATGGGCACGCGAAGCTTCGATGGAAGAGTGGAGTCGTCCTCATGACAGCGTAGCGTGTACACTATACAAAAAGAAACAGATCACTCAAGGCGATTTCCATCGTTTTGGGGTAATTCCCTAAAATTGGCGCCGGAGCTCGCGATTCTCGTGCTGAGCTGTTGTGCCTCCGAACCCACCAAAGGAAGCACAACCCCTTTTCTGGCAGCCGACGGAGAAGACGCAAAGACCTCTCACCAAGAAGGCAAGTGCTCTTACGCTCAGACAGCACGTGTTCGACGGAACCACAGTGTAGTCATATGTATTTAAAAATATGAGCGGACAACTTAATGACCCGAGTATTAATGACCGAAAATAAAAAGCGCGAAAGACAAGGACAAGAGGGAGACTACACAGACAAGCGCTTTTTCTCCCTCTTGTCCTTGTCTTTCCGCTTTTTAATTTTCGTCGCGTCTTCCTCTTGTCCTTGTCTTTCGCGCTTTTTAATTTTCGTAATGTTTAACCAACTAGGCCAACAATCATTTCGCGACCGATGCCGATCCCATTCTGTTTGTGATAGAAGCGGTTTACCGACCGCCACCGCATATTCAACAATGTTTTCAAACCTCGCAAATGTTCTGAAAATGAAGCGATTATAACTCTGGCAAAACTAACAAACTGGCAGTGCTTAATAATGTTTAGTATTCCTATCAAGGAAAAACACAAATTCAGCTGTGGCAGTTTGTTAACAATCTCAGCTCGACTTTGTACTACGCTGCCCGAAATGTTTGTGGGTTCTCGGAACACCAATTTTTGTTTAAAAAACACAAAACCGCTCGATAAGCTTTCGAAAAACAGTAAAATTTATTAAAACAAAAATAACTCAATTTCTTTCTTCTTCTTTTTTTTTTTGGGGGGGGGGGGGGAGGAGGGAATGCTTAAGGCTCTACCAGCGAGCAGAGAGCAGCTTGATAAATGAAGCAATACAGAAAACGTATTCTTGTAAATTTTTACAACCGATATGTTTGGTGTCCCGTGTTTACCCTTGAACTGCGCTACCCACAAGCACATCACAGACGGGATGACCTAGCACACACGATCAGATATAAATGAATATTCCGGATTATTCCCGTGGTGTGCGTTCCGTCAAGCCCAGCGGGACAGAAAGCGATGTGGGTGCTGCAAGCAGGTTTCCGGCTGAATCCGCCGATTTCGGCGGAGTGGTTTTCTCGGGATCCGGGGCAGATCTGGAGTCAGGGCTGCTCCAAAGCAGCCAACGAAGTTCCCCACACGTACATCTCGATCGCCCATTGGCCGAGGCGCGATCCAAAAAAAGATTAGCATCGAGGCGCACCAAAAAGGACAATCCGGAGTCGCCATTAGTCTGTACGAATATCCACGGCAGAACGATGCAAAGCTCCTTGGTAAAATCTGTGCTTCGCGTTTCCTACAAACATTAAAAACCATTGGTGTGCAAACGCGCGACAAGGGCCGCACGGGCTGCGCGGTTTCCACAGCGATGGTTGGCGGTACTTAAAAGCGTGAATTTTATCGAGGGACTTGAGTACACAGGTGTGCAACGGTTGCGTTCGCAGAAACCAGAAATACAGGAACAACTAGCTCCCAAGCAGCACGGATTTTGGTCAAGCATTGGCCAGTGGCTGGCGATGGTATTTCGGCCAATGGCCAAAGAGTGGCCATTCATCGGCCAATGGTTGGCCGATGGCTGATGGCCGGGGAAAAGCCAGTCATCGGCCAGTGGCTGGCCACTGTCAAGCCACTGGCCAAAGGACCATTGCCGGCCATTGGCCAATGATTGGCCAAATCTGTGCTGCTTTGGAGAAGACCACAACAAACGTGGCTCGTGACAGCTTCGCGACGCTTCATCTTCCTATGCTTGGAACGTTGTGCACGGCAAACACTTACCCCGGTGACTGTCGCTGCGTCGCTTTGGTTGCTGCGAACGCAACCGAAACGAATGTGTGAACAAGACAGAGATATCAAGGTGCTTTAGGGCAGTATCGTGCTGGAAACAACGATGTCGTAGCATGATTGAAAGCTGCGTTCATACCTCCAGTGTGGGAGGTATAAATGCAGTTGCTTTTTCCGGCAACGTTGTAACCTGCTCGTTACATTTTCAAACATGTAACGGTTAACGTACTTACGTTACTTATTTCGAGTAACGTGAGTATTTAGGTGGAACTTTAAAAAAGATAAGACAATTATGTTCAGTTTCTGGGTGGACATAATGTTTCTTGAAATATGGCGTTTATGCATGCCTGTATATGCATGCCTGTATTCAAAGGAGTAAAACGTGTTAACTTATAATGAAAAAAGTAACGTAAAGGTAACGTGCGTTAATTTTAACGATAATGGTTACGGTAACGCGTTCCTTTTATTTTGAACTAACGCAGGTTGGTAACGCGTTTAATTTTGGTTGGAAAGTAAGCAGTAACTTATTTCGTCACTTTTTTCGGTAACGCATACAACACTAAACATTAGAAAAAAAAAATCAGGGGGATCGGTTCCCGAGTGGGCTAGCGCACACCAGCTCGGAGCACGTCGGAGCGAAAGCTCGCGCTGCAGAACCCAGGGATCCTGGGTTCAATCCCCAACCCAGCCCGTTTCGATCTGGATGAGCATGGTACCGGCGTGCGGTCGTGTATCACTACTGAGTGATGCACGTTAAAGACCCCAGGCTAGCGGTTCGTACTGCACTGGCTAAATTTCTCATCTACAGCTGGGAGACAAGTCGCCCGTTGAGGCAGACCAAGTTCTAGGCTGTATAAACGTACACACAACCCAATTTGTTTTTCAAAAGGAATTAAGAAAATAATAGTATATTTGGAGATACCACTACCGAAGAATAAATAGAGAAGTGAATTATTTTGTGTTTACAGATATTATAGATATGAAGCACAATGTAGGCCCCGACTATGCTAGGTAAAATTTCGTAACAGAACACTACACATGCCTCGCTCCTTAATGACTTTACTTATTGCTTTCCTGACTTCACCTGCCGCCAGTCACTGTACGAGCTCTCGACCAAATCTCGTAAACAGTATGCAAAATGGGCGTCCAGGAAGCTGGGACGCAGTCCCCGCCGATCAGATTTGATACATCTCAAACCTCTTCCGGGCAGGTCACGCCGACATGCTGCCTTCTTTTTAGCCGAAAGAAGCACACTCCATCAACACAAACCCCCACGAGCGGTCGCGGTGGCTGCCGCCGGCTATGACGCCCGCCCCATCCGCCAAACACCCAAAAAGGAAAAATCTCAGGAAGAAAGAGAAGAGCTTTCGCTTAACGTCCCATTTGGTCCTGCTGGTCCCATACCCTCTTCACTGCAAGATGGAGCAAGGCAAAGAGCACGCACGCCGGTGCACACGAGAAATCCGATGGTGGTGGACCATTCTCCACATTTTGATCGGTTAAACCGGCTGTACATTGTGACGATGGTGTGCCAGCGGATTGGCTAGTCCTGCACCAAACCCTTGTAACGCTACCAGTTCGGCCAGATGCGATTGGCCCAGCTGGTACGCAGCCTTTTGCTTCGGTCCATCTGAAAATGAAACTGGACGTATACTCCGTTCACCTCTAAGCTGACGGTGAAGTGGAAGCTGCGGGCTTGTTTGACCATTCGAACGTCTATCTCTCGCCACGTGATCCTACCTCCCGCCCACACTCACGCGCATGGAGCGGAGTCAGGTGACGAAAGGAAGGCGGTTGGTTGGTCCGACGCGCACATAGCTTTCTCCGCACTGTGAGCTTAAAGCTCAACGTTGTATAGCGCGTGGCACCCACAGCTGCGGACGGATCGATTCCGGCGGAGTCGTGGAGAGGGGAGCCTGCCAACAAGAGCCGTATGAAGCGCTTCAGTGCTTCCAATCACTCGGACCTCTGCCACTTGTCCCGAGTTGGAAGCGACCCATCTTCGACGGCTCGTGTCCCACTCCTGTGTCGCTTCTCATTTTTGTGTTTGGCCTGGTACCGTCTTCCTACGGTCCTTTCACACCCCCTCCTTACTCGCCCTCCTCTTGCCCCGCCGCGTATGTCTCCGTCCGCTTTTACCGCGGTTCTCTGGTTCGTCTCATCGTCACTGTCCAGCTCACTGTTGTTTTGTGTGTGTTTGTTTTGGCGATCTTGAAGCCTTGTGTGTCCTTGTGTCATTCTCTTATGGGTTTCTTTTTTGGTGCGCGTTTATTTCTTATTTTTGGAAGCGTAATGCGTTCTTCGGACTCGAGCAAGAATGTTAAGAGCCACTCAGCCGTCATGCCAACAAAGATAAGGTGGCAGGCCGTACTCAGGAATCGCGGTGCCTCCAGCATCTCGCTGGTCAACCGAAGCATTAGATTCTGTTCCGGATAAGGAGGATGTTGCTTTTCGTGTTATTTCGAGTAAAAATGCGAGTAAATTGTAAAAGAAGTGGCCAACGGCGTTTGAGTACGAGGAATAAGAGCACAGTGTTGAAACCGTTCACCGTGAAAACGGGTTTCTGCACCTGAAATGAAAACCTTTTCCGGCTTGCATCACAATAACGTATCGAGCGCGATTAGCACCCTCTACGTCTGTGCAGTTAAAGAAATGATAAAAAGGTTGGTCCTTTTCCCGCATAATCGTGGCAAAGGCAGATGTAACATGGAACGTATTCTAAGTTGCCTCGCAGCTGCGAGGCAACTTAGTGTGCAATATCACTAGTGATATTGCACACATGAGCTTAGCACTCATTTCGCGTATCAACGGCGCGCACCGTCGTGCGTAGTGTCTCTGAAAGAAAATCATCTCAAAGTTAGCGCTCAAGAGGGTGTGGAACTCCTCAAAGTTCGAGTCTCTTGCGGTTGCTCGCCCCAACTCCGACCCTGCCATTTCGTGTCTCCCGGTTTTCCACGAGGCATGTGCTTTTCTTTTCCCCCTCGCCTCCTGCCCACGCCCACGCCAGCGTCCTCACTCTACACGTCCTAGATTACAAAGTTGTTGTGCTGGATTGATCGACACCAGCCACTGCGGTGTCGTAGACATAGCAGACCCCAGTCTTACTCCAGTAAACATTAAACAGGAACTCCTCTTGAATAAGACGCGAAAACTGCATCAGCTTTCGGTTGTGAGTGTTGTCACTGACAGGGAGAGAATGACAGGGAGGAGTTGGGGTTGTTCCTCCTCCAGCGCAAGCTTCCCACGTCCATGACGCTTAGTTAGAGCACAGCATGAGGCAGCGAGTGCGTGCTGGAGGCCGGGAGTTTGGAAGAGACGCCCTGCCTTTTTCACTTTGTCACTGATTACAGGTGGTATGCACTGGGCGCCATATTTGAAGGCGATGTTCATAGCGTATGCTCAGAACGAGCCCCCACTTATCTTCTCGGAACCACAGTTTTAGTGGTGTGGAACGCACGATGCGGAAGCGTTATGGAAGCCATTCGTCAGTGAATACTACACATAGTGTTCCACAAAACTGAACTACGGCCGCCAGTGAATACTACGTACAGCGTTCAATCAATGAGGGCACGAGTGTCAGCCTAACGCTGACGGAGCACTCATGTCACGCTCTTCCGGTAGCACACTTAGGTTACAAGAAGTGCCTTAGGAAGCTGCTAGAAGCCAGCTCACGTTATGCGTTAGAAACCAACACTACAAAAATGGGAGCTGCAAGTTCATAACTCGAGTCTGTGTCGAGACGGCATAGACACCAAGAACATTTCTTAGTGGTCTAAGGTTTCGTTAGACATTTTAACGGGAAAGTAAGTTAAAAGGGCCCCGAACCCCGATATTTCATTTAATATATAAAACACTGAGAATCATAATGTTAGCATTTATTATAGGCGGATCGGAAATTCATTTAACATTATTTTTATTGTTTCATTATCGTTATAGCTTCCTTTTTATTCTTTTGTCTAAGAGGAGTTGTGCGCTTCGGCAACTATAATCACAGAAAACTCACCGAAAACTAATAATTACAAGAACTTGTACACAACTTGAAACAAAAATTACAAGACTTGTACAAAAATATAAAATGACGGAATTTTAAAACTGTTTTGGCAAAATACCATCTACAATATTTCTACAAATAAAACACACTTTGCATAAACCACTTGGATTTAGGAGGTATTAATCATAGGACGAAACATCGTGCAGAGGTTTTGACTACTCTGTTTGTTTTCTATGGCGAGCTTTAAAACGAGGTGAAGAAGTCGTGTAAAGCGGACTAAGAGTGATTAGAATAAGGAAAGAAAAATCCGCGATAAAAAAGGTCAACGCCATTTGAATCTTCTTTTTGAGTGTCCCTGACATAAAGAACTAGGTAAAATTTCGCTATCTTGCTCAAACTGATAGCACGTAATCATTCATGCGTGAAGACGACCCTTGATGGAGAAGGTGTCATTTTCCGCACAGAGTGTTCCGACACTTCGATGCACTTTTCTCGTGGAAACCTCCGCAGAACAAAACAAAAAAGTTGACTGTTATTTTCGTTTGTGAACCGGGCAACACTCGGTTAAGTTTTTGCTTTCTTCTGTTCTAATTTTGTTAAAAAGTGCGTTGAAAAAAAAAAAAAGAAGAGACGTAGAGTATAAAAACAGAAATAATAAACTTAAAGATCATCCTCACCGCAACCTGTCAGGGAGACGCTCCCAAAGCTGACCGCTCGAAGCTCACTTCATTACACTCCTGTGCTGCCTATCTCTTTGATGGCGTCTTTATTAATCACCATCAATCAATCATCCAACGTTATCCCCCACAGAGAAGATGAGAATTTAGTACCGACGTTCTGACTTGCAGCGCCCTTTATCAACTTTTGCTCACACTTTAGAAATGCCTGTGTTGCGCAGAACGAGCCTGGCCAGCCGTTAGGAACAGGCAAAAATGGACGTCAAAGCATCACCTCAAAATAAAAATTAAAGGCAAAAAAAAAAAACAAGAACGACTAAGCAGTTTGTCTTTTCTGCAAGTAACGCGTGCAGGTCTTAGCTGCCATTGTTTTAGAATGTGATTGGTGAGCGTTTGTGACTCTTACGTAGTTCTGACTTTTCATGAATGCACTATAGCAATAAGCACCATTCATAGAAATACCGCCCTTATGAAGTCTCGCAATCAAAAACACTGAACGACGCGGTAGTCGTTGCAGGCATAATGATAGAATTATCAGCGGATATGCCTATGCTCAATGGATGTTCGCTCCATACCCGACTTGTATGTAATTCAGCAGCTCTACTTAAGTTACTCACTAGCTTTCTGAGTAATTCACTAATTGACAGGAATATTCATGTTTGCGTAATTAGTAGTTTAATTTGAATACTTTTTCCGAGTAACTTAATTTTTACCCAGATTACAAATTACTTTCAAAATTTAGCAACAGTATTTCCCATCAACAAACATTCGCGCGCAAAAAAAAACGTAGTGTCGGTAGATTTTTGGTGTTCGCAAAAAGAGGGAAAATTCAAGCTATCAGAATCCAGAAAGAACGCTATATTTTCGGGGCCCTGTAAGCTTGTCCGTCTGCCTTAACGATAGTTGGAACTGGACACGAAACAAAAAAGGGTGTCTCAAGTGTGTTTTCAAGTGGGGCTGAGTAACCGCGAGATTAGCGCCGGAGGCTTTCGTTCTTCGTGTCCCTAAGCTCCCGGAGACAAGCACTTTGCGTATATGAAGAAAGGGTTCATTCCCATCTTTTTCCCTACATAGGGACCCTCGCTTATTGCAGGAGCTGTTGCAACTGCCCGCTATCATCCAACAAAGTCAACAAAATGTAGCACCGGCACCGTAGCTCGTGCAGTGCTCCTGTGTTTCCTGCTGTTCCTTAAGAATCACGTCCTAAAGGATAAGTCAGAGGTGACCTCTTTGCGTTGCCTTTTCCTCCAGGAAACCCAGAATATGGAAGCCTTCCAAGCTTCGAAAACCGTTGGAGAAAACTTTGTAATTTCCCCCACTTTTTTAGGAATAAAAAAATGAACAAGCAAACACTGTCTCCAAAAGCAAGCTAAAGAATAGAAAAACCTCAAAGTCGAAATTGTGCGTCCGCAGTACGTCATCTACCAAAAAACAAAGATGAACAAAAAAACAAAGGCGCGCGAAAGCAGAATTTTCAGACAAGAACTATAAGGGCAATTTGCTTATTCGAGGTAATAAAGTATTTTGGTGAAAACAGAAGCCGGAAAATGGCTGCCTTCCTATTAGTTTAGAGGGATTTTTTTAGCAGATCAAAGCCTCTGTACTTTCTTGTGATCATAAAATAAATATAAGAAGTAACTTCAAAACTAATTGGTTAGTTTCTTACAGCCGTTCCTTGTTTACCGAATTGCATTTCAAAGGAGTAATTTCTACCCTACTCAAGCTACTTTTTAGGCCGATACTCAGTGACTTACCAACTTTTTTGAGCAACTTCTTCATGTCTGCTTTATACATATGTAAGCTTCGAAGATGCTTGCAGACAGTTTTTGGATGACCTATGTGACCGTCCTACAAGGAAGGCACCAGACAGTGTTCTCTGACTGTTTGTTGCACCATGTAGTGCGACAGGGGCGTAAAGTAGTACAATTTGTATTCTAGGTATTTTTTAAAGTTTTTGTTTTGTTTTTTGGTTTCTGCAGTCAATCGTTCAATTTAAAGGAATATTCGCCAAAATGCATGTCTCAGTTAAAGAAACTCAATAAGATTTTAACAAACGCGTCAAAACCAAGCGCCATAACCCAGCGATCATGTTTCTACGGTCGTGAAAACAATATGTGTGTGATAGGAGATGCAGCGGAGCATCCCAGCTTACGTTCAATCCCATTTGTGTCTTGAATGTCCATTTTCCGGAGTTATTATCGGCTGGCGCCGCAACCTGATTGGCTGGAGGGCGATAATGAAATGCTCGTATCTTGCCATACCCTCCGTTTCTTAAGCTGTCGGTGGCCATAAATATTTTCCCTCGCAAGTGACGATATTTCGCTTTACAGGAGCCGCCACTACAATCCCAAGCTGTAACATCTACGGACGACCGGTCCGGCCCGTGTTTAAACAGTCAGCCGCGACGAACCCGAAGACGACTGTCTTCACCGAGTGCGTTTGTGTGTGGCGCGACACGCGTTAACACATACAACGAGCGTGCTTTGAAATTGTAATCCTGCGCATGCGCACTCGCTTTAACGAGTTCGCATTAATTAACTCTCGCGAACGGATTCATTAGCGGCGTGCCTACGCCGGGCTGCTCATTCCTCGCTGGCACGCGTGCGGGCGAAGGGCAAGCGAGTGCCACCTATCGTCACAGCCGTTGCCGACCTCGAGGCTGCACGGAGCGTCGAGTGTTTGTCCGCGACGATGATTAAAGACTGTCAAAACTAACTTCACAAACACTCGGTGATATTGCTTCATTGTTAGGATAACGCGTGATACGCGCTAAGGTTATGCCGCAGCCGAATGGAGCATTTAGCGAGCGGTGTGCAGTCAATGATTAGAAAGCTCTCAAAGGGGTTGTGAAACGTCTTCTCTTCCGAAATTCTGAGCTCTATATCAATTTGAAAACCTGACGCTTTATTATACAATCCACTTCCATTCTTTTAATCGTCCGGATTTATTTACTAGTGTGAAAAAAAATAATTTCGGTTTACCAGGGAACTTTATATCAGTTATACAGATACGTCACGATAAGTAACCAATAAGGAATTCTTACTGCTCATACTTTTTCTTTACACATGTACCACCAACTCGCCCAACTTTCTGCCATATTAGAATTCTTACTGCCTGCGCAAGATGGTGACGTAGCCTGGACCCGAGGCAACACCTCCTAGATAACAAAGCCGCAGTGCTGGATAAGATGGCGTTATCAGCGAAAGCCAAGGATGGGCGCAGCTTTGACAGCACGATTGCGTCAACGTTCGGCTCAAACTTCATAACCCACATACTATATTTCATAACCCACATACTATATTCTTTACGTTTTTTTACGTTTTACACGCTCGTAAAGGTGCAAGACGGGGCATTTTCATAATGTGGCAGGACTGGCATATTAACTATATACAAGCGTCACCGGAATGCAGGCGAACCTTAAAAGACTCTATATTTCTTTCGATTGTTATTTAGCTTAGAATCGTCATATGTTTTTACACACCTGATGTGGTATATGGGCTTCAATTATAACTAAAGAAAATATAGTGCACTGATGAAGGAAAATGCGCTAACTGAAGCAATTATGCTTTTAAAATGTTAATATATATAGATACTATTTGGTACGACCCAAATAACAAAAGTGTTACATGTTATTTCCCGGCAATGAGACAGAATGCACGACTGTTTTCCCATAGGAATGCACAGGAGCACCGCAAGACTAAACTGGTTGCTGTCTGCTGCAAGTTGCGTCCCGGAAGTGGAATAGACACTAGCGCCAGTTGAACCTCTAGCGTACATTATTAAAACTCAATGCTCCCACCGACGGCGACTTCTACTTTCGACTTAACTGGGGGCTTTCTCGTTTGGCTGGCTAGAGCCAGTATGTCGCCTCCTCTTATTCCTACCTTCGTGCTTCCGAACATGTTCGGCTGAGTAGCCAAGTCAATCCAGTAGCAATGGGCCGGGCCACTGATCAAAGCGCGGGGCTTAAAACGTGCCGTGACCTTCGCCTAAATTGCGTCAAACGGCGTAAATATTGCCCTAATCAATTTGTTTTTCGTGGAAAAAGTATTTAGAATTTGCGTTCTCATCTATGCCCTTTAACAATATTTTTATTTCCGTGTTTCTTTAAGGAGTGCAAAGCGTGGCCTGTCCAGTGCATGCCACTTTCGCTCCGCAGTCATTGAGATTGCGGTATCGTTTATTTATTCATTTTTATTTAAAATACTGCCCTCCGTGAGGACAAAGCAGGAGGGTAAACCGTAGAGTAAAATGGACCTCTCGACCACTTACAGTCACACAGACTGGCATACCATCACACATACAATGACAAAGAATCTATATAATCAGATACATTCGCACAATTTACAACGTTCGTTGGCAAGCAGTTATAGTGATCGGTAGATTTAACAAAAAGCACAGTCCTTAAAATAGTCTTTATTAAAGCGAGGATGGATGCTTGGCCGAATTCGTAGACCATATATTCTACGGTGACAGCGCAGAGAAAATAATCACACACCAGAAACTCAGAAAGATAGGCACAGCGATAAGGGATAATGTTTTCTGGTGTGTTTCGTTCTAGTCATACAATGAAAGTTTTCGTTGGTTACGTATTTGTGAATATTCTTAACATATTAATCATATAGCAAGTTGATGAATAATTTCATCCTGCTAAACATCATTTTAGTGCTAATAGAAAGGTTTGCAGCGGATTTTAGTGGGGAGACGGACTAGGTAGATATGTAGCGATTACAAATAAAACGAATTACTTTACGTTAAATGCTTTCGAGTTTAAAGTTTTTTCTTTTTTTTGTGTGAATGTTTCTTAGACTGGGGCTTGCATCTTCTAGTGTTAGTTAGATTAGTACTTTCTACGCAATTAATTTTAGCTCCGGAGTCGTAAATTATAATTCCCGTCTGAGTGTTAAAATTTTATTTAATGCCTCATTGCGAACGCTTTCTACGTGTGAATTCCAGTATATGTTTGATTTTAAAAGGAAGCCGAAATATTTCAATTCATGAACACTTTCTCTACGCCTACCCCTTATACTGTAGCTGAACTAGGCTGGTATTCTTTTCCGCGCAACATTCATGTAAACAGCTTCGTTTTTCTTCATTTACATTTGCCAATCCTTACGCCAGCTGGTCCATTTATGTGAATGCTCATTTAATATCTTTTGATAAGCGGATGTTCCTATTTTTGAATATATAATTGTATCATCAGCAAATTGTTTAATGTTTGCTATAGTTTCAAATCCCTGGCTCATGTCACTGATGTACAAAACGAACAGTAGTGACCCTAGGACTAATCCTTGAGGTACTCCTTACCTTACTGATAGGACGGCTGACGTTGCATTATTATTTGGGCAAACTGTTATTTGTCAATAAAATACCGTATTTACACAGTAATAGCCGCACTGTTTACGAAGAAAACCTGGGGGTTCGCTTTTCCGAGGGGCACGCGAATTGCCAATCACCGCAATCGACAGCATGATTCCAGCGGTTTACAGGACAAAGATAACGTGTTCGCGCGAAGATACGATCTGTGAAGATAGCATTTGTACGGAGAATCGTGTTCTCGATTTACTTATTTGCTATGTTATTTATGCGCAACGCGATGATTGTGTGTATATGTGTTGTGTCGGAAAGCAGACGCAAGGGCCTTGTTCATAAATAGTGCGCCTATTACTCGAGTAAATACGGTAAGCTTCAAGCCCTCTTAAATTTTGATCATTGTTCAGGTGTACTGGAGTTTATGAAGCAGCTTTGTATGTGACACGCGGACAGAGGCCTTAGCAAACGTCTGGAACACAACCATCTACTTGCCCACCACTATCAATACATAAACTGAGGTCATGAGTCGTCTCTATCAATGGCGTAACAGTAGAGCGCCCTCGTCAAAATCCATATTGAAGAATTCCTATGAGGTTGTTTATATCAACGTATGTTATAACGTGCTTGGCAAGGACGTGTTCAAGGATTTTACAACCGGTATTCGTGAGAGAAATGGGTCGGTCATTTTGCAAATGGGATATATGTATTGTCATTAGTATGGGAATTATTTTTCCAGATTTGGAGTCTCGTGGAAGGCTTACACAACTCTGGTTTTTCATATATGACTGCCAAGTAAAAAGAGCGTCAATCACCGTGTCTGGTTAAAAATATGTTCGGCACTTCAAAAGGTCCGGTTGCTTTTTTGACATTCAAGTTTAAGAGCCGATAAGATATACCTCTTCAATCAATGCAAAAATCGCCAACACCAGGAAGACGTGATTTATAAAGGTCAAAGGGGTGAGCAATTCCAGCATCACCCGTAAAAACCGACTGAAAACAATTGTTAAACAAATTACTCTTTTTTTATATCAGTGACAATTCCTTCTTCAACCATCAGGCTTGAGATACCTTTTTTTGCGACCAGTGTTTCCAATACTTTACAGGGGATGATGTAATAAAGTTGTGATGTGTTACATTACCGTAGTTCGCGTTTAGTGCGTCGTTTTAAAGCTTATGGGACAGCGCCCTTATTTCAACGTGCTGCTCGGGAGACAACTTTTGACCCAGTCGCTTTGTCCGTCGTTTTATGCGGTGTTTTATTTGTGTAATATTTCTGGTGTTCCATGGTTTTGACGATGTACTTTGTTTTGTCTAAGCGTCTCAAACAAACTGTTGGTCGTCGAGAATTAATTTGTCTTGCACCAAGCAGACCTGATCACCGCTAATTTGTTTTTCCCGTGTACTTTCCCATTGTTTCTTTCTGATATACTGAACGCGCCTTGTCAAATCTTCACTAATTGAAATATTGCTTTCATTTAGTTTCCTACAGTTATAAAGTGTTTACATTTTTTTCTTCTCTAAACACACATTTTTCAAAATTACTGGTCGAGTTGAAGTCGTCTGCTTCTTACCAATTCGATGAAGACATTCAATAGGCTTTGGTTTGACTTCCATTATGTCAAACACGGTAGTTTCGATTACGTCCAAGAGGTCAGCTGCCGTTTCTTTTGCTTCTCTCTCAGTTCAAATATTAGGAGATTATTCCGCCTCGAGCAATGTTCAAGGTCATCGAGCTGTTGAGGCAGACACGCAACAGCCTTGTCGAGATCCAAGAAGGCAGTTTTTGTTTCGGTTACGTTTTTAAGTAGCGAATCAAGGTGTTGGATTGTGGCTTGTAGCTTTGGAGATTATTAGTGTTATCGCTGACACCTTGGCGCATTGACTCAAGTTGTCAAATTCTGTTTTCGACTGTTCTCATTTTGTTTTATATTTTCGCTTACGAAACGCTTCATGTCGTTTAACACTTTCGTGCGATATTTTTGCTCTTCAAGAAGCATGTTCACTTTTTCTTCAAATGTGGAGATTGGACCACGGTTGAGTTCTAAATCGCCATCAAGTGTAAGAAGGGCCATCAAGTGTAAGAAGGGCCTTGATTGAGTCGGAACAATCTTTTACAATTGTAAGCATTACTTTAGGTCTCGGTACCACCCAAGGCCTAAACAACCACTGCGCACGAATAAGCGCTTTTTGCTTAGCTGAAGTCAGGCAAACAAGAGGAGATTAGGCCTCGCATGGCCAAATGTTCCGCTTCTAAAATTAATGCAGTCTAGCGTCAGAGAAAATACTGTTGCCGATCAAACCGAGATGTTGTGGGAATATGCGCCCCCAGAATGCACCTACTAACAGGATACGCCACTACACGCATCAAAATGCAAGAGGAATAATTATAATAGGCCATGCTCTTCGATTCTTAAGTTACCAGTCACTACAATGTTTTCTATTCGGGGGGAAGAAACAGCAGTCTCTAATTGGGGGCATCACTTCGAATCCGCGGGAATACGTAGGTCTCGAAAAGTTATGCTGCTACCACAAGTACCACGTCGCACACAAGAAAATAAACGCGAGTCGGACTAATCCCCGTCCAAACTGTGGGACTAACAACGGGTCGCTGTAATCCCTCCCGCGTTCCGCAGATGTCAGCCGTGGTAGCGGCTTATATACGCGCACAAGGCTGAAAACAGCAACAAAATGTCCAACACAGCTGCCACGGCTATAACGAATACCAAGCTGGCAAAATACGAAGCTGCGGGCAAATTGGCACCCAATGTTGGGGTCGCGCGAGATTTCGTTATCGCTAATCAGGCCGCAGAAAACTATTTCGCGAAATAAAGAGATGGAGCACCGCGCACAATAACGAAAGAGTGTCCCTGGTGGCGACACTACGCTACCAAGGACACTCTTTTGTTATTGTGCGCACATCTGCGCAAGCGCGGCGGTCTTGTCCGCGATGAAAACGCACCGATTTCATTTTTGTGAATGGGCTTTACTGGGCGGATCACATCAAAATAACAAATTTACCGCTTCGATATTTAGACAGCGGGAATTTAGTTTATAATCGAATAAAGTGACCTATTTTTAGCATACAGCATGTAAACTAATGCTTCTAAAGCACTTTAGAAGGCCCACAAAATCGTTTCTCATCGTATCGCGCTGCGGTTTACTACAGAGGTGCAAAGATGTGGTGAAAGCTTACAGCGAAAACATTTAAAAATAAACTTACCTGTTAAAAAAAAACAAAAAAAAACAGAGACTTGTTTTGAGCAATTTACGCCGCCACTTCGCAGACGATGGACGCGTAGGGATACGTATAGCCGAGAGATGGCGTACGCCGCGTCGAGGGAGCGCCGGCCGATTCGGGTTGTGTTGACAGACAATCCCGCAAGATGACTCAAACAGCCGGCGCTCCCTCGACGGAGCAGTTCTCGCTACGCGTGTGTCGTCTGCGAAATGCCGGCGTAAACTGTCAAGAAAAGGTTTCTATTTATTTATTTTTTTGTTTTGTTTTGAACGAGGTAAGTTCATTCCTTGACTTTTTTTTTCCAGTAAATTTCACCACCTGCTTGCACCTCTGTAGTAAATCGAAGCGCGATACGTTCCGGAACTGATTTTTGTGGGACTTCTGCACTGCCTAGAAGCAATAGTTCACTTGCTGTAGCAGGACAAGATAATCAGTGCAGGACGAGTGCTGGTTGAGAGTCCTTAAAGGGACACTAACACCCCCAAACTTGTTTTCCTTTTTTGTCAGACGATTTATTATGGTGTCGGAATACTACCCAATTAATATTTTGCTACAGGGTCACGTATTTTTGTAATAAAGCCAAAAAACGCAACTGCTCGAAACCGAAACCGAAACTCCCGCACCGCACGGCAGAAGTGGAGAGGATAGAGTGAGTGGCGGAAGTCACGTGGCTACACCCGACCGTGCGTTTTTTTTTTTTCTCTCGCACGTAGCAGACGAAATGCGAACGTTCGCCGTGCGATTCCTTTGCAGTTATGTTTGTTCCGCTCGCTGTTCTGTGCTTCAAGATGAGTTGTTTTGTACATTTAAGTGTTGGCAATTAGTAGTGAGTGCCCGTGGTGAATTCCCGTGATCGGCTCCGAAAAGAATACTCCCAAGATGTTGCGTGAAGAGCTGCCTCACATGTCCTGCATCTGAAAGTGGCATTGTGCGGCAGAGTGCACAAGTTTCCGAAAGATCAACGGGTCGGGATCAGTGGCTGGCTGCAATTCCTGTAGAACAGTTACGCGAAGCTCGGAAAGCGGACGCTACCCGATTCATATGCTCCTTGCATTTTGTGGAAAGTGACTACACTGAGTTCGCAGGTGTCAAAAATGGAATCCCATACCATTTAGTTCAGCGACGTATCGTCCACAACAACTGTTTTTTCAGTGATAATTGTAAAAAAAGAAATGTAAACATCGCAAAATGCTTGAATACAACAAAAAAAGGTTACACCACACACCAGGGATCGAACCCGTGCCCGCTGCGTGTGAAACGGACGTCTTTCCACTGAGCTACTAAAGAAACTCTTTCAGTGTAGTAATGCAGCTGGTATACTTTATGTCGGAAGTTTGCTGCCGATTTCCCTTCAATACATGCACTCCCGGCTTGAAGTCGAGCAGCATCACGAACAGGCCACATTCGCACCTCGTAAAGAAACCGTACGCGTGCGTATTCAACTCGAAGTACGCACTTCGTGCTTGACGATTGAGCGAGCGATGTTTTCAGCCACGAGAAGGGACGACGGCTCGGCGACGTCTTCATGCGATCGGCTTGCTGGTCGGGCGTGTCGTACGGGATGAATATCAGTTCTTTGATCTTTTTCAAAATTTCTCTTTCGAAGAAGGACAAAATTCGCCGGTACCGTGAACGACAGTTCTGAAGTAGAGGTCCAACGCCCGTCGTCCGCTGCCATCCGCGAGTCCCACGATACGCGAAACGACGCCATGTTGAGAATTATGCAGTGAACGCACAGAATGCTTCCGGTTGCATGTGCTACCTTTTTCTTTCAATCAACATATTTGCAGCTTTTTGGAAACCACAAAAAATGGGTTTCATATTTTTTTTCTATTTTTAATATTGACTGTGTGCCTTCAATGACCCACGACTTTGATTAAATTTGGTGGTCGCGTCGACCACCAAAATGACCACGGAAAAGAGAGTGAGCGCGACTCAAACCGGCCACTTCTCGATCGGCAGTTGTCGGGCGGAAAGAAACCGAATTTCGAGTCGCAAATTCTCTTCTGGCCAGTTGGGCTCTCATATGTCACGCACAACTAAAAACCTCGGCGAGCATAAATACCCCGTCAGTGTCCCTTTAACGTGCATATCACACTCTCAAAAAAAAGGGTATCACATTACACCCTTTTGTCCCTTATAATGCATCCCGAAACTTCAATTCGGCGTACAGCGCACTATAATCGAACGGACAGCCTCATATCTTACGAGGGGCTTGATAACAGTGCGATATAACTTATTAAGTATCTAAAATACGTATCAAAGACCACAGAAATAAAATACTGAGGTTTCGCTGTAGGCGCAAGAAAACCCCGATTATTTCTTTCGTAGTCAGTAACACGTATACATTAGCTATTCTAATAAGTTGTACCACACGGCTATCAAGCATCTGGTGAAAGTTAGTAGCGTCAGATCGACGTCAGTGCGCTGTACGTCGAACTGAAGTTTTGGGGTGTATTATATATGGGACAAAGGGTGTAAGTATACACCTTTTTTTCTGAGAGTGTAGAGTGCCGATTAAAAAACCGCACGCAGGCAGGAGTAGGCATGGAGTATGGAGCTTTCGCTCCATACTCTAAAAACGTCGGGATTTACTTTCCCGCAGAACACGGGGACAGCCAATTACTGCGACCAACAATAGGATCATACCAAATGTCGAAGCTCAGTATACGATCAGACCCTGAAAATGCAAAGTGCGCTGTGATGAAGTCCCTTGATATATTTTTTTTTTTACAAGTAACGACAAGCAATACAAATTACAAAGCACATTCCGCTGGAACGAAACAGCGTCGCTCAATTCAATCTTCTGCGTTGCGCCGCCATTCGCTTCCTAAAACCTGCACCGTCACGCAGTCGGCGTTTCGAAGAGTGTCGCGACTTCTATCTCTATTTCAACATTACGATGCACCGCAGTGAAAGGCTACAAGCGCGAGCTCCTTGCTCTGGGGCACATCTCGGCGGCACAAGCTCTTGTGACTTAAGAGTCGGGTGAGCAACGCTATGAGCTCGCGCTTCCAGCCATCTTGCGGTACGACATAAGGTGAAACGAAGTATAGCAAGCTCTTATCTAGGAACTTCACGCCGAGACAGTGAACGAGTTAACGTCGTGCTCGTTGTCCCGCTCACGTCACATCTTTTTGGAGTAATCGCACTACGAGCCTTGTCATTCGCTGGGATACTTCTATTCATCACCGCGCTTTGCTGTCCCCGCGTTCTGCAGGAAAGTCGCTTAAATACTTTTATACAACGCAGGCTCTCCGACCTGCGGGACACGAAAGCAGTCGACAAAAGCATCGATTTATTTTTATAGGTGGGTGATTTTATATCAAATCGTACAAGGAAAAAGACAGGATTTTTAATTTTAATTCTAAAGATATAATTTTGGATATCCGTAAAAAGTACACGGATGCCATTTGTACAGGTGAATTATGCAATGAAGGGGACAGAAGACGAGGGGATAATCCTCACAATATCGTCAAATAATTAAATGAATGCTAATCATTCATGTTTTAATTAGTAAAAATAAACATGGAGTTCTAAATAGGAACTTGCTTTTTCTAATTAAATCTATATGTCACTTTTCTTCTAATGTAGTTAATCACCTTACACATCGAAAGGATTATCCCCATCTATTACGCCCCCCTAGCCGCACACTTCACCTGCGTAGACCGCGTAATTCTATCAGTCGATGGTGTTTTTTTTTTTTGTTTTTTAGTGTCGGGTTAAATTAAAAGCTAAACACCCTGATGATGCCGCGTGCATGATGGAGAGGATACGCTTCTCCTTCTCCTCAGCCAGAAGGCTCGCGTCAGACATGTCGTAACGTTGCGCAACCAGTTACTTATACCTTGTAACTATTTTCGTGACGATAACCGTTTATTAATTTTTGGAAAGGAATGAGTGCGTACCGGTTATTTTTAAGGCCACGTAACGAGTAACGGTATCTCGTTACATTTGAGGAGTAACGTGAACAACACCGCGGCCTTGTTTTTATTCTAACCTGCGTCTATTGCGAGAACGGTAGGGGACAACCAAAGAAACAACCAGTTCAGAGCGATAAGACAGTAATGCATATCGCTGCACACGCAACTGAACATTTCGACTGACGTTCACGATAAAACGTCGCTGTACTGAACTCTACAGCTGGAAATGTCCTCACCCAGCGCACAAACAATGCGGTTCGTTACTGAACCTTCTACAAACTGCACGGACCATGTAAACCCGAGGTTGCCACCGCTGGAGGCACATGATCCATTGTCAACTTCGAACTGTAGAAATAGAGAGAACACAAGAGAGAGGAGAATTTCAGATCCGCCAGGTCTTGCCGAAGCACAACACTGCCGTTCCTTCGAGCGCGTCGCTAGAACGATTCTTCAGCGTCGCCGGAGATGGAATCTCAAGAAAGCGGGGAAGCATAACTGACGAAAACTTCGAGAGGCAGCTACTGCTAAAGTGCAAAGACTACTAAAAAGAAAACAATAAACCATGAAACATTAAAACAGTCGGTCGAAGTAACGTGAAAAGTAACTCGTTACTTTTGAGGTAACTCACGCGTTCCTTTTGAGATTCGGTAACGAGTAACGTATTTAGTTACTTGTTGAGCGAGTAACGAGTAACGGTATTAGTTACTTTTTTGCGGTAACGTGTACATGTTGGTTCGCGTATAGACCTTTGCAAAAATTGCCTTCTGCGTGCTGCCATCTTGTTTGCTGAGCCGTTGAACGCCTTCTTAGCATGCGCTGTTGCTCTGTTGTGCGGTATATCAGACGCTTCGCATGTGTCCACAGCTCAATGGCTCAGCATTTTTTGCCCCGGTGATAAGCGATAGAAAAGTCTTATAATCTTACGCCGAGCGGAAACGATAGCCTAGTCAGTCTTCGCCCTAGCTCTTCCCCGAACATTCTAGGTCAAATATTCGAGATGATAGTTATTAAAAAGCGCAAGCGCCGTATTGTCGATTCATTCATTGATTCTCTTTCGCGATAGCCAGCTGTTACGCTGACACCTGGTCGCTTGCTGCTGCCGCCGTCGACGCTCGCTGCTGTTTTCTCCTACGTGTGCTCTTCCTTTTTATTTCTGACACAAGTTCGCCCCCATTAAATGTTTAGTTCATTTTGGTTTTCTTCTGCCTCATCGTCTGTCATTCGGGACATTCTGGCTGAGGGTGCACGATAACTCAGCCCATGAAGTATACACCACCGAGGCCTCGCAGCGCAAGCACAGTCCCCAGCTCAAGAAGACCGTCCGTGGAAACTACCGAGACTCGAGGAAGCCGCCTCGTTCAAGATTTGCCCCGGAATTAGTGCTACTACCGCAGAAGACCCACCAGTCAACAAAATCAGACGATGAGCAACCAATCGTCGCAGACCCCTGCCGCCGCCTCCATTGTCCATCTGCCCGTCTCTCCTCCTACGCCGACGCCTTTTCACGGCGAGATCCACGAAGACGTCGAGGACTGGATCCAGCACTACGAGCGCGTGGCACGCCAGAACGGATGGACAGCTTAACAGTGCCTGCAAAACATTTGCTTCTCCTGCCGGCGTCATTTCATGAGATATCAGTGATCACCTTCCAATTTTTATAGCGGTACAAAAACATCACTTTAGACAACGTTACATTAGCTCGACAACATTGACATACCAAACCCATAACGCAACACCAGTTAGATGCTTTACGCTATTAAATTAAACGTACAAATTGGTCCGTTATTTTTGAAAGTCGATTAGTAGATGATGCTTATAATTCTTTCTGGACATCTATATTCAAATATACGGCGAGTCCTTTCCATTGAAAACCGTAAACTCCTCCAAACATTCTCGCAAGCCTTGGGTTACTTCGAAATTTGTCACTATGATTCGCACAAACAAATAAATTATATGGTCTGTTTTTCGAAATGCAGGGAAAATTCCAAACTTTATATTTTCAAGAAATACAGAAACAAACTAACAAGCATGCTGCGACAAGCAAAGAAACAATATTACATTATTATGTTTAATATTGATAATATACATCAAAGTTACGTGATGGGGCAAAGGCTTAAAACATTGCTTAACTACAAGCCACAGGTTTTTCCACGAGTTGAGATTAACATAAACGGTTGTATAATGTCGGGGATGGATATGGTGAATGCTTTTAATAACTATTTTGTAAATCATACCACATCTCCTGCTTATACTACTACTGTAAATAGTGCACTTCAGTTTATGCGTTCACCCTTGCCTAATTCTATATTTCTTTTCCACACTGATGTATCCCAAGTCTATAATATATTTATGAGCCTGAAGAATAGTAGTAGTATTGATGCATGCAATATGCAGATAAAACCAGAAAAGAATGTTTCTAGATATCTTAGCACCATACCTAACTTTTATATTCAATCTTACACTTGAGTCCGGAGAGTTTTCAATAAAAATGCAGATTTCCGAAGTTAGTGTGTTACATAAAGAATGGTGATTTAAATAATATAAACAATTTTAGACCAATTTCTATTTTCCAGTATTTTCTAAGCCACTCTGAAAAACTAGTTTTTAATAGAATTGTCTGTCATCTTGAGAAATACTTTTTAATTACAAATTCTCAATTTGGTTTCCGTATAAGTTATTCCACTCGGTTAGCAATATTAAAACAAAAGGAAATAATTTTAAGAACACTAGATAATCACTTATTAACAATCGGTATAATTTTAGATTTCTCTAAAGCCTTAGACACAATAAATCCCGATGTCGTGGGAAACATTAAGTTGGTTACAATCTTACAGAATCGAACTCAGTTTGTGTCTATATTAAACTTTAAGTCAAATATTTTAAAAATAACAAATGGTGTGCCCTAAGCCAGCATTTTAGGCCCCCTAGTTTTGATTCTTTATATTAACGATATTGCAAATGTAAATCGTGATCTTAAAATTGAGTTTATTATATATGCTGAAGACACTAGCATATTGTTTTTCCGATATAGATACTCGTACTTTAGTAACTAATTGTAATTGTGTTCTTGATCGTGTTGAAAAATGAACAAAAGATAATCACCTTAAACTCGCAAAAAAACTCAAGCCATTTTTTTTAATAAGTCAGCATGCTCCGTCATGAATTACAAACCCCCTGATTTTAAACAATGAAGAAATTGAATTTATCGACACTATTAAGACTTTGGGCGTTTGGTTTACAAATAGTATGTCTTGGAAGAAGCATGTTTATTACCTTTCGTCTAAACTGTCGAAAACAATGGGGTTGCTAACCGAATTTAGGTCATTGCTACCGCGTTGTGTTAAGCTTCAACTTTATATTGCTTTGATATAATCGACACTTAATTATTGTCATCTAGTTTGGGGAAATACAACAAAAAGAGATATAAATAAACTACCTATTTTACAAAAGAAAGCTGTGCGTGCCTTTGGCAGTGTTTCAAACAATGGTCATACTGAACACGTGTTCTCATTGTTTAATATAAAACCAATTGCAAATATCTACAGGTCTCGACTTGTGGCGTTACAAGAAGTCTACGAAGTTTCAAAATAAAGTTTTTTGAGGAATTATGTAACCTAGTCCTTTTCACTCCACATATCAACTCTACCTTAAAGAAGAATGGTTTGTTTCACCATCATATACATTATGATATATATCCACACACTAAATTACAAACTAACTACTTTATTAAATTAATTATTTTTAAAAGGTGTTGTTATTCTAGCAAGGACGCTGTCAGAGGTACGAGCATTATTTTAGGGTTGATTTCTTAGGCAAGGCTAAAGCATACGGATCACCGTACCATTCTATACTACAATGAATTTAATATATTCCCATTATTTTTCCTCATTTTGTATGATCTGTGGTCTGTAAATTTAAAACAGTGTCCTTTCTCTCAATGTAGCTATTTTGTTGGTTTTGAAATTGCTTAGGAATCGCCAGCTGTAAAGGGGACCAGGACCTCCGTCAAGCCGCTGCAGCAGCTCTTTGTCTCGGTCCCCCGTTTCCGTGATGAAACGACAATAAAGATTTATTTATTTACTTATTTATATTGCGGTACTTTGTGCGCCACCGACACTCTGCAGAAATGTGTGAATGTACAAATAGAATTTTAAAATGAAATTGAAGGGAAAAACTTACTCCACTTCTCCCTTGATCTTTAAGTGAGTATCAGCATCTTTTCAGAAACGTTACGGGTTTGCAAATAAAAGAACACAAAAACAGGAAAGTACGTAAGAAAAAAAAAAAAACAGCCGAGGCACTTAGTGCATGAGAACGGCCGACAGAATAGAATAAGCTGGAGAACATATGTGCCCCACGACGCACAAATGATGAACAAAGAGGACCAATAAGAAGAAACATTCGTATTGGAAAGTAAAGATATGCAATGCAAGGCGGGAGGACAAACTAAAATACGGGCAGCACTTTCGTTCGAACGTTCTTTCGACGTCCGCCCACCTCAAAGGAGCAATAAGTTGGGCTTGCGGCATACACGTGACCACTCACAAAGAAACACAATCACCCCCCCCCCCCCCAAAAAAAAAAAAGAAGGATTTTTGAGTGCTTTGGATAGCCATAGATACAGTGAGACGACTGCTCCTTACTTACACAATTGGGACTGGGATGGCTGTCACAGAGAGACTTTTATTTTGATTTCTTTTTATGATACCTTAGCCATTCCCTAGGAGAAGGCTTACCTGAATTACGAGTCACGAAAATGGGGAAAAGGCTTCGTGGTATTTAAAAAAATAATAAAGAACTTTTATACTACAATCTCAATAAAACCGAAGTAAGCGTAATGGTACTGGAGTTCTTGCGGGATATAAAAAACCGGGAACCGAGGTCTCGTTACAGCTGTAATCTCGTTACAGCAGTTAATACAATTTTAATATACCTAGGATTAAAAAAAAGTAAACGATAAAGCTGGTTGAGCTGAACGTTGATACACGGTAGGTACAAATAAAACCGAACGTTGTATTGCGAAGAACTAGTAGCGCCTCCGCTAAAGTATATATAAAGAGGGAAAGGTCTGCATGCGCTGACTTTATCTGTACTGAAAAGATGTTCTCAGAAGCGATGGTGCAATGCTTCCATAAGTTATCAAGCTGAACTATTCTCGAAACCTTCGCATAAACATAGACAGTTTGGGTAGTTTGACCAAACTGTAGCCATTCTAGCGATTTGTACTTTTAACGTCTTGGGGAAGTGCACGAGACGAAAGATTAAAACGTACAAACTTCGTCTCGCTCCACCGAGCTCGGTATTCTAAAAATATCACCTATGGATCAATTTTTTTTTTTAAATGAGCAAATATTTAGCGTTTGTTATTTCAGACTTAAGTAGGGTTTTTGCTTGGACTAGTTCAGCCAAAATAACTAAACGAACGCATTTTTTATTATTATCCAATTTGCGGAGTCGTGATAATCTCTGAAAGAAGAAAAAAAAAAACGCTTTCGCATGCCAAAGTCAAGTTCGACTGTCAGCGAAAGTTGCGGCGAAAGCCTATCAATCACGCTCCCTAATGAGCACTGTTAGAAGTGATAGTCTGACATTGTTCTTATTTACGTCGATGCGAGCAGAAATCATTCTATACAAGAGGTCATTGCGAGTGTTTAGTCCATAGCGCATGGCCGACCAAAGCGACGCTTGAGGTCGCGCACGTCGCCTCTAGGGGATATTAACTATAGTCGGTGACAAATCAAGAACGAAGTGGAAGCTCCTCCCACCTCTTTCCACTTTAGTAGAGCGAACGCTGGAGAGGAAATCGCCTCCTCTCCACGGTTCGCTCCGCTGAAGTGGGAAGGAAGGAGGAGCTTCCACTTCGTTCTTGCCCTGTCACCGACTATAGACGCCATATTTGAGCGCGATGTTTAGAGTACGTGCTCATAACGAGCTCACATTAATAGGCTGATAAGACCGGCATTCTCGATGGTTCGGATTTCACGTTGCAAAATAACTCTGGAAGCTCGCCGTGAGCACGCATTTAGCAGTTGGGCACACAGCTATGGCCACCAACGTATGCTGCCTGTGGGGTTCTTGCACGAGACCATGATGCTATGCTACTACTGGTTCGTAAATCTCACCGGTATCCGCCGGAATCCATGTTGGGGGCATTCGTCGCTGTTTTGCTATGTTTTGTGTGCCTTGGGGCCGCGTTCGCACTGTTTTCTCTCCTCTCATTCGAGGTCTAAAATGGTCAGTTGTGCCGTAAATAATTTTTCTAGCCGTCAAGGTTCGCAACAACGGAGCTACGGCCAGCAGCATTGTGTTTTTTTTTTTTTAGATTTTCGGAAATTATTGGGAACCAGGACAAGGCGACGCTTGAGCAATCGGTTCGCCGGTCGTATAAATGGCTCCGACGGATACGTCGACACAGCCTCGACCAGGCGGGCAACTACGGGAGCCGAACGCGGCAGATCCTGGGAGCTAACATCTACGGTCCCGAGAGAGAGAACGGGAAGGAACGTGACAACGCAGCAGAAAAATAAAGCGGACGAAGGGTCAGGCGTGTTTGTTTCGCCGCGACAAGTTAAAGGTGCTCGAGCGCTTGTCAACTTTATTTGATCTTGTCAATGCACGATTCTGGTGTTTTTCACCAAAGTAAGAAAGAAAATCAAAAGGTACAGACCTTACAGGAGAACTTTTGCTGCTTCTTTAGCATACTAGGCGAAATGGGCTGGTCGACATCACCAATTGGGACTGCCGATGTCCACTTCTATGTCCCGTCATTCCGGAGCGGCTAAATGTATCGGACCTTTCGCTCTAGATAATTATATTAACTCTATGATCTGGGCAGAAAAGGTTTGTACCCCAACAAATGGTTTGTAGACTGAACTTCGCGTCCGTTGAGGAACCTCTTTGCGATTGACTAGGACAAAAAGATAACCTGAAATGTGGTTATTCAAGGACGGCTCTGTGACTCTGCGGCCTTACAGCTGCCGCAATAAGACGCCGAATGCCTCCAACACGGCGCCAAGGTACTGATAGCCGACGAAAATGTTGGTCTTGATTTCTAGTCTATCGAGAAGAGACGACAGGTGCAAGAAGCCTATATCGGGAGGTCGTACCGTCAATTTGACACACAGGATATGCACCCGGTCGCTGGTCCTCCCGGGGAGCAAGGCCATAGTGCTGACGCTACCTACCGGACGCCACTGCAGAATGAACATTAGTGATGATTCAACGTCCGCCCGCTCGCTGTAGTGGTGCGCACACCCAGCTGTTATGGAAAACCTTGAACGGCCCGGCCCCATGTTGTTAACAGCGCATTAAATTAGGTATACACCAACTCATGTTTACAAACAAACCGGAGCGCCCCTAGTGGACGCCACCGGCGCCGCGCATGCGCGATGGGGTGTGGCCAGAAGCTCGCCGTCGCCACTAAACAAACCATTGAAATGCGGTGTTGTCGGCGTCGGTGTGAGTCCCCCTGCCCTTTTTCGCGTTCGATGTGTTGATTCTACGTCTTCTTGGCGATCTCTGACTATTTGAGCGGCGTCAGCGAAATTACCGAGGCTCATTACACCGCAAAACTTCGCGTGAATAACGTGACATGCGGCGATTCATTCCGCGTGGACGCCGCCGTATGTACGCTAAAACCTAATTCGCGTGATGAGATTTCGCTCGCAATTTTCAGTCGCGACGCCGCTCGGGCTGCAAAAGCGTGAACCGTAGAAGCTGCGATGGTTGACGTCGATACTGAAAATCGCAAGCAGAATCGGACGAAGTCAATTAGACATAACAAGCCAGTGATGGTCACTGGTAACAATGATCAACATCTCCTTGTACTACTGTTTACATCGAGCCTGCTTACCAACCTTCAACCTTAAGTCTTTTGAGGCCTGCACTTACTTCTTATCGCAAGTACCGGGCCAACATTTGGTCTATACGGGCCGGCGTCGTCTAAGAGAGGAGACGACAAGCAGAAACGTTTGAAAAAGCAGACGACAGTTCGAACGATCAGGCGGCCGTTTGATTTGGAAGACGCACTGAACGTAGTCCGCAGGTGGTCCGCACAACTTGACGATTTTCCGTCGTTCATGTTGGAACAAAACAAATAAATCTGATGACCACAAGTATCCGTGAATTCAACCCAAAGAGCTTTCCGCCCAAGCAATCGTTGTCCGACGGCGTCTGCTTTTCCCTTTTCACGGCACATATCATTCTCGGACGAACCGAGCACGTGAAAACTTGACCTTCAAACCTTTCTCGGCTCTTTTGGTACGGCCCTAGTCCCGGCGTTTTGACGAGAAGGCAGGTTTTTGTCTGGTTTTTTCCAAAACAACGCAGGAATACACGTCTGGCATGGGGACTTCTGCCCACAGCCCCAGACCGGAAGTGTGACTGACGCGCCACCACCGCGCCGTAACGTGACAGAGTTGAGTTCGTGTATAGCATTATACAGACTTGTACCGTACGCATTACGAGTAATCAAATTACTTGTAATCGACTACTTTTTAGAGTAACTTTGTAATCAGTTGACTACTTTTAGAAGTAATCAGTTGACTACTTTTATTAAGCAGTAATCACAAGAGTAATCTGATTACTTTTTGAAGTAATAAAATTACTTCTAACCGTTACTATTTCTCCACGCGACCTCTCCCCCCCCCCCTCTCCCCGGACACACCTTTTCTTTCTGAAATGACAAAAATAAAACTTACTTCTTTTTTCGGACGGAAAAAAGAAAGATTTTGCGGAGCTGTAGGAAACAAGGTCAGCCCCTTTGTATGTAGAGTTTCTGTGGAATGCCCGTTTTTGTTTCGAGCTGGGACTGGGAGTGAGAAGCCCCATGAAAGCCCCAGTGCGACAAAGGCCATTCAGGGCGAAGTTTGAGGGAGCAGAATGTAACTTTGTTAGTTCTTCGTCCAAACTAGCCCCCTCACGCACACACACACAGAAATAATAAAAAAAAATCCTGCTTATGGTACCTACTCGCAGCCCGTAGGAGAGCCAGAACCCAAGGATGTCTAAAGCGGATGCAAAATATAACAAAGCCAGTTCAAATACACGTCAAGATCCCGTATTTACCCTACGTGGTCTTTGTGACAAGCAAGGTTTCGAGTTGAGACATGGTCGGGGCGATCTCTTCCGCTAATGGATACTACACATGATCCGTTTCAATTCCTGGAGCTGCTGCTCTTTTGTATAACATGCGAGTTCATCCACATGCGAATAATATCTTGAGAAGCGCGTGTGTGTGCGAAAGAAAGTAAGGGCCTCTTGGTTGCCAGATCAAGAAAACGAAATACCTTTTATTTTGAACCAGAGATTACAAGAAGGAGCAACGACCACGAAGAGGGAACTCGTTTTTTCTTCTTCAATACTTGTGAAAATGTGAAATATAGGTTGGAGGTAGTTCATTGTTATGAGCACTAAAGATGTAAGTCTTCACACAATAAACTAATTGGAAAAGTAACGGTTACTTCTTAAAGTAATGTCCAATTACTTTTGCTGTCGAGTAATCAAGTAATCTAATCGAATACTTTTTTAGCAACATGTACAAGACTGGCATTACATGAATTCACAATTCAAAACACAGAATCGCATGAAACAAGCAATCGCATGAATGGAAGAACAATCATCCTTAAAGGGGCACTAATATATATATATATATATATATATATATTCTGAACGAAGAGGGGAGAAGGTGATTATTGAATTAATTGCATGAAAGTTAGGGAAAGGAAAAGGGAAAGAGAGCTGGCGAAAAATTGGGCCAGGAGCACCGCTCCTGGCCCAATATATATATATATATATATATATATATATATATATATATATATATATATATATATATATATATATATATATATATATATATATATATATATATATATATTACTTTCAGTAAATGCAGCTTTCAATGACTTCTTGGCATCCATTACCTAGGAATCCCCCTCTATTATTTTTGTTTCTTTTCCTACATTGTGATTTGTAGAAAAAAATAAAAGATCGAGCATAGTTCACCTGCTCTACTTGCAGCCAGAACGAGTGGTCGCGTAACCTGGTGCCAATCATAGGCCGACAGCCACCTGCTAGGGTTGGCAAAGCACAGGGTACGCGCTACATTTGATACATTGTTAGGATTTGTTATTCCCGCTATTGCAGCGATAGGTCATGAACCACTACCTGAATGCTCGTCGAAGCATTAGGGAGGATTAGAATAGCCCCCCTCCCCCCCCCCCCCAACACGTTTGGTGCCCCAAGCGGTTAGGGCTTCCCACAGATCATGTGCAGAACGCCTCTGCGTGCGCACGGCAACCCTACACGCTGCTCTTGGGGGATTCGAAGCGCTGGGGTTCCCTATTCTAAAACATTCTATTGATTGTCACGAGCCCAAATCGAACGTTGACGCGGTACTCGTATTTAGCATTTGGGACTCTTTGGCTATCGTGATGACGGGATAAGCTCCGGTAGCAGCTCAACACTTCGACCCCACGGCAAGTTTTGTGTCATCAAGTTTTGCGAAGGAGAGACTAAAAAAAGCCCCTTTTAACCCCTAAAATGACACCGTTAGAAGGACTATTCTTGGTCAGTGGCGCTGCCTGCGGGTGTGCTGTGACCCTAGTGCCAGTCGGGTAGTGTAAACTGAGAAACATTCCTACTGAATATCGCTGTTCGATTCTTTGAAAGTACAGATATACGGGGCCCGCATTTCACCACCGGCCAGGTTTTCATGAGTTGAGCCTTCGCCTACCGCTCTCGGCTTCACGCGTTCCCCGAGAACACAATCCCTGTCTTTGTCCCGAGACTGCGGACGAAACGGTCATCAGAGTCCACGGCCCGAACTCGCGGATGCAAACAAAGCGGTGTGTTCACTGTGCGAGGCGACACAATAGCGCACCGGTCTCCGGGTCTCTGTTCTCGCGTAGACGGAAGCCCAGGCGTTACAGCACACCCTCGGTCCGTGTTGGTGTTGGCTAAACATCATCCTGGGGTTCCGCCGACGGTGTCCTCAAGCTCGCCTGCTGCGAGCTTCGCCACCGAGCTGCGTCACAGAGATACCTCGTACCGCCGGGCCCCGAGCAATCCGAGCTGGAGCGAGTCTCTCAAACAACCCGCCCGTGCTCGCTCGCTCGCGTTCAGGGAGGGGCAGAAGAACAGCTGCCTTCGTTACCGGGGTTGTTGAACGAGACCCAGCAACGAGATGGAGACAGAGGACGGCTGGAACTGCTTAGAAGGCAAGGAAATTGAACCAGGACCCTGATTTTTGTTTGCACAAAGGCCGTGTTTTTTCCTTGGGTGCGTGCAATGCGTTGTAGAACTTTGTTATCTGCATTTCTTTTCTGCGTGTGAGTAGGTGGGGGTTGCAAGGACATCTACGTATGCGCTCTATCCGGCGCGTCAGCTTGGCAATACTGCGGAGCCTAGTGGGTGGTTTGTCTTTTTGACGTCGTCTGTTCAGTTGCTTTGTTTGAAAATGGCCACCAGATGTACAACGGCATTGTTGGAGCAGCGATATGCGATCTCGTCTGTAACTACACGCGCATTGCCCGCCCGAGCACGTATAGTGGGGGCCAACCTGAGCGCGTAGAGTATGCGTACGGCAGGAACGGGCTAAATACCTGCAAACATGGGCAGAAATAAGAATGCAAAGTACTATTTTTAAACCAACGCTCCCATGCGCATACGCATGTATGGGAGTGTTCGTTTGCGCATATCGCAATCGAACGTTGATTCTAACGTTGTTGTGGATGCTGATGTTTATTATGTGCCCAAAAAACACCACAAAGGTTTTGATATTACTGCAGAGCAGAATTCATTTCCATAAAACAAAAAATAAAAAGTAATCCAACATACAAAGACGTAAAACACAGAAGTAGCACATCAAGAGCCTAAATCATAGTAAATCACATTACAGGCACACTCCTTGCATTTTAATAAAAAACGAGGCGTGGAAAGAAAATCGTATTGAACAAGGATATTTAAAACAAAACACGACTACTATAGTATATTCGTGCGAGGGCGCGTGTGGGGTCTTGCATATTTAAAAGAAAAACTCACCAGATTACAAGACACTTCTCGGACAGCACACACTAAAAAGTGTGCTCGCCAACATTCTACTTTGTTGTATTCACCAGCATCTTAAAGGCGCACTGAAGTCAATTTTGAAGAAGGTTGTTTTTGATCTTATATTGTTTACAAGGTGTTCATTCCCGCATATACCAAGCCTTATATTACAAAACCGCCTATTCATCTCAGGGCAAGAAAAAACATGTGGACTCTTTTTTCCGAATTATTTTAATATTACTCGTTTCGAAGAGAGTCTGATAGGTACACATTCGGATAAGACTCCTCTTTTTCAACGCGGACGAAGCCATCGCTTGCAACTCGCCGACAAGCGCCCTTCGTTGACCACTTCACTCGGAAGAAATTGCTTCCCAAATAGGGCGTGTCGCGATCTTTGAACACGCCTTTAACGACCAAATAAGCTACGCACGATCGTGATTTCGGGTAGGTTGGGATGCTTAGAGCGTCTAGACAGAGTGTTCGCCACAAAAGGACGATCTCAGAATCAACTTTAGTGCCCCTTTAAGGATGTTCCCGTTACACCCTTAGGTTGTTAGTCCTGGAACACACTTATTTACACCCTTAAGGGTGCCACTTTTCTAGTGCGCATGGGCCTCTGCTGAGGCGCACTTGACAACAAACGTACGCCGCCATGAATTATTCGCATGACTGAAATGGACCCGAGAATGAAAGCTCATTCTTGCAACGTCATTCGAGCAGCAGAGCGTTTTGATTTGGCAGCTCGTGACACCCTACGTTCTTCCATACGAGGAAGACAAGGCGGAGGTTCTGCGCTTTGACCGCGGAGAGCACGACTGCTAATGCAAAAATGAGTTTTGCAAAAACGCATTCGCATTCGCATTTGCAAAAACGCATTTTTTTCCGAAATGCCGTGATATTCTGCGCATGCATTATATATTTGTAATGTAGGTTAATCGACTCAATGTCGATGATGCCCAGAAAATTTATAATTGAAGCCGTATTTCTAAATTTAGTTTCTCAAAAGTTTCCTTTATGAAAATAATAATTACCCTAATTATACCGGACTCAATCAATTTATCTAAATATGCTCTTAGACAGAAAGGAATTCGACATAAACATTTCTTCGCGCAGTGTTTGCTTTTTGATGGAATGATTTTAGTGTCGCCTCGTTAAACATTTTATATGAAGTGAAATACACCGTGTTTGAGGAAACGCTAACCAAATCATTCCTAGTTTTTCTGGTTCCTCTTTCTCGTTACTTTGTATATTTTTGTATAATGGGCATGAAGACAATGCTTGTTACGGTTAGAGTTTAATCTAAATTTTTCAAGTGCAATCAGATATTGCATTTAATTCACTCTTTGAGATTTTGAATACAGCCTCGGCGACTTTATGCAAACCTCACCGATTCCTCATCGATCAGATAACCAAAATGGAAAAGTCAAATCACATAGCCATTTTAACATTTAAACGGGCTTTGGGCTTTTCATGTTTTACGTGTGCAAGTAGCATTTCTCCGTTATATTTACGGCACTCATTTTCGTACTTCCTTATATCTTGAGCACAGAGGAAGTAAATAAATAAAACATAAACGGGGAAAAAAGCTGTGCATGGGTGCAAGATCAAGCAACAAATATCTGACGCATAATGCGATTTCTGACGCATGTTGAATAAGTAATAGAAGAAAATATTTATTACTTGAATACTGATTATAAATTACCCTCAGTGAGCGAATAAATGCGTATCAATAAAAAAAACTAGACCGAGAAAAATAAATAAAAGGAATGTGAATAAGAACCAAGACGATCATCCTTTGAAGACTAATCTAAATCTAGACAAAAAATGCACGGCCCAAGATGACTCGGGATTTTCATTCCTTGCTCGGTATAACGACCACACGCGTGTTCCCGGGACTGTAATAGTCGGATCACCTTGTTCTTCCTACCTTACTTCCACGCAGGCAATAAAAAAAGAAAAAAAAAGAAAAGACGAACGATTCCTATAACGGAAACGGGAGCGTTTCTGAGGAATTAACGACGTCCAAATTGCGCGGAATGACGGCAGCAGCCTGCCAATTCCGGAGGAAATCCGATTTGGACTTCAAAGGCACCGTAATGATTTTACCTTCTTTTATTGAGCTCTTTAGCACGGGCTGTCTTACATTTTATTTTTGTTAAGTTATATATCTATATTTTTTACGTTTCCCTTCTTTATTATAAAGATTGGAAAAAAAAAAAAAACACACCATATCCCCGCGTATTTGGCGACGAAAGAAAGTTGAAAAACAGTTAAAAGCTGTCTGACGAAACTTTATTTTATTCTTTATCCTTAATAAAAAAAAAACACTACCGTGTTTTGAAAGTTTCGAATTATCGCGAGAGGCTACGTATGTAAAAGGTAATTAATTTCCGACCGCACAGCCCTAATTCCACCAGTACTTTCGGTTCTGTACTTCCAGCCTGTTAATAACCAAGATAGTAATACTTTGATAACCAGGTTAGCAACAAGCTGAATAAAAACAACAGCGTACAAAATGTAAATCTGAACATTCAATTTCTTCCAGGGCTTTTATAAATTAAGCCTTCGATACTAAAAAAGAGCCTGAGGCTAAAAAAACCAGAATGTACAAAGCGGAGGTGCGTCTTGTCAATACCGTGTTTTCCTTTTCTCAAGTTTTAGAATGTTGGCAAGGTCGTTCATATAAAAACTCTCTTTTGCTATTCTTCAAACTAGATTATCCTATACATTAAGGGCAAACGCCAACCAATCCCTAAAATATCGTAGGGTCCCAACGTTTCGGTGCCGGCTCGGCACCTTCTTCGGGGGGGGGGGCACTGAGAGAGAAGCTTCTAAGTTTAGGAAAGCTGAAGCTCTCTAGCTTCAGACATTTGAAAGCACAAAAAAGGTAGTTGATATGGTTTGATTAAAGCAAGCTTTGATGTTACTGCAAAACAACCAAAAGGATAAGTTGACCTTCGTTCAGCCTTGTTGATAGCTCTCACACATTGACGATTGTATATTTACGAGATAATATGTGCCTCTCTTTATAAACGTCATGTAGTCTTATAGTTTCTATTCTAGCTCATTTAGATATAAAATCAGAATAAAAAATCATTTTGGTGATCTATAAATAACGCCTAATACATATTATTCCGGCAGAGTTAATATATCTTCACTTTATGACCATCATAATATTTTCCCGGTGCTGATTTATTCGAAAAATTACTTCGGGATAATATAATTCCTCGTTCACTTCAGATCATTGCAGTCAATTTCATGACATGTTTCACAGACGCAGCTTTGTTATTACATGGCTGAATATTCGCAAGTGCTTCAGAAAACCCTGGAGGAAGAGTCTTTCTAATTATATTTGTTTACTTAAAAGAATATAGCATCTATCAGCTGGAATTTCGTACTATGTCAAACTTTGTAGTCTGTCCACTTCGTTGACCAATCAACCTATCTTCAGAACCAGAATCAGTTCGAGCATGCCTCATTAATACGATCAAATTACCAGAGTAAAAAATTATCATAATTTTAGAGCGCAGCTCTTAGGCGCCCGTTTCCGGCTTGAGCAGCGTCGCCGTCGCCGTAACTGCTCGTTGCATTACGGGACGTTTCCCATAATGACATCACATGTGACGTCACGCGCGACGTCACGAGGGTAACTATGCTCACGAGTGACGTCACGACTGTCACTCATGAAGGTCACGATAGACGTCACGAGGGACGTCACGAGGGACGTCACGAAGGTCACGACGAAAGTCACGACCTTCACCTCGTGGAGTTACGAGGTGAAGGTCACGTGAAGGTCAAGACCTTCACGAGTGACGTCACAATGGTCACTAGGGTCACGAGTGACGTGACGAGGAAGGGCAAGGGAGGGGAAAGAGAGGATGGGGAAGGGAAGAGAGGAGGAGGGAGGAGAAGGGGAAGAAAGAGGCTGTGGAAGAGGAGGAGGGGCATACCCTCCTCTCCGTACCCTCCCCTCCTTCTCCTTAAGAGCTGCGCTCTAATTCGGCATTACAGAGAATTGTAAACGTCTTTCATTTTATATTTAAATAAATCAGATTTATTTTATTAAAGGGTGCAATGATTTCCGGACTTTGGTCAAACATTTATGGAAGTTGCCCTCTGACACTTCTGAAGTAAAGAACAAAAACCGATTTCGCCTGCGTGTCCTAGTTGTTGTTAGAAAAAAAGATAAAGATTGGTATTTCTGGCACCCTCAACTCACTCCCAGCCTTCAGGGTCACACCTGGTCCCCCTCCTAGTGACGTAATTCGGGGTGCCGTGTAGCTTCCCGTGTGCTCTATCGGAGGACGCTTCCTCTCCTCTCTGCTGACATTAGCTTGCGTTAGGCTGCAGTTTAGAGCCGAGCGAGGTCACGTAATCTTTTCGCCGTAGTTCCCTCGGCTGCCACTTGCGGCTGCAGGTGGGGGAAAAAGCTCGACTTTTGCTTTGCGATTATGCAGCGAAATCGCGACATCTTTTAATGAAGGAGATGTTTTCTCTATCCTCCGGGACACGATAAACAACGTAAAAATGACGAGATGCAAATTCTTTTAATCTTAAAATCGTTGCACCCCCCTTTAATATCATTTTTTTTTGGTTTAAATCAGGCTTGATTGATTTAGATCAAATTTATTTTATTTGAATGCTGTTTCTTTTATTTATATACCTGTTGCAAGAAAAAGTTATTCTTTATCACTATATATTTTTTTAAACATGCAGAACAACTGATATTCAATCCGTTAGATCGCTGAAATAAATATGAAAGAAATGATTGGTGGACATTTGCACTTCATAAGTAATTTTAAAAATCAAATTTTATTGATGTAAATTCGTCATTCTAGAACAAAAGTAGCTTACTTTTTTAGTTACTTAAAAACTTTTTTACTTATTCAGATTTACTCGCAATTGCACATTTCTTTGCTTGGTTTCGTTTGTTTCTTTCGCGCTTTGATTTGATTGCAGTATGACATCAGGTAACTGCCAAACAAAGTAAATCGTAAAAAGAACAAAAACTTGAAGTTACGTTTTGCTTAGGAGAGTTCTTTGTTTGATTCTTTGATTTGAATACAAAACAAGTACACATGAAAAGTCTCTAATGAAGAAAAGATAGTAAATGGAAATTACTTTGGGGATTAATTCTGCGGGAAAGGCTTGATTTAAGTTATCGCAGTAAAACCGGTGTGATATGACTCACGATTTTTATTCTTCGTCCTGAACGTGACCGTGTCTTCAATTGCGACAGCTCAGTTTGGTGTGCAGAAGTTCATTCCCATTCGAGAACACAGGACTAAACAGCACCCGACGAAGCAGAACGTGAAAAGAATACAGATAAAGCACAAGACAGCTGGGAGTCATGTTAAAACTCTTCGCAATAATCATACAACATTACACACCAAAGACAAAACAGCCCAGTGGCCTCACTGTCTACGGTATTTTAGAATGATAAAATAATTATTGTGTAAACCATGTTGTTTATGTCGTTAATACTGTTGCTCGTGTGTGTTTCGGCTCACACCATTAGTTTATCAGTGTATATATACACACACGGCTGGCATTAAATTAGCATTGTACTTCACATTTTAGAGCGCAGCTCTTAGCCGCCGGTTTCCGGGTTGAGGGGCGTCGCCGTCGCCGTTGCCGTCGGCGTAACCGCGCGTTGCATTATGGGACGTTTTCCATAATGACGTCTCACGTGACGCCACTCAACCCGGGAACATTTGTCCGCTATATATAGCGGAAACATTTTTCTGCTAAATTTAACGGGGAACATTTCCCGCTAAATTTAGCGAAAATATATTTCGCCAAATTTAGCGATACATTTTTACCCTCGCGACGTCACACGTCAGGTCACGTGTGACGTCACGTGCATGAATGTGACACCATGTGAAATCTAGCGGAAAAACTTTTCCGCCAGACTTAGCTTGAAAAATTTTCTCGCTAAATTTAGGGGGAAATCGACGTCACGTGTCCTTAACACCAGTTCAGTTTCCCTGCAAATTTAGCGGGGAAACTTTCAATACATTTTTTGCAAAAAACTTATCTGGAACTTCTTCCGTTAAATGGGAGGGGAGCAGAAGTGGAGGAGGAGGGTATAGAGGGGGAGTGGAACATACCTCTTCCTCCTTGAGAGCTGCGCTCTATGTCGGAGTTACAGAGAATTTTAGACCGGCGTCGCCGTCGCCGTCGCCGTTGGCGTCACCGCGCGGTGCACGATGGTAAATTTCCCGCTAAATTTAGCGGAAAATTTTCCCCGCTAAATTTAACGAAAATTTTCCCGGCTAAATCTAGCGGCAAATTTTCCCTGCTAGATCAAGCGTAAAAATTTCACCGCTGAATCTAGCGGAAAATTGTCGCTGCTAAATTTCAGCGGAAAATTTTCCCCGACAAATCTAGCGGAAAATTTTCTCCGCCCCCCCTCGAGGTCACGTGTGACCCCCCCCCCGAGGTCACGTGACCCTCCCCCCACCCGTGCCTTCCTCTCCTCAAGAGCTGCGCTCTAATTCGGCGTTACAGGGAGTTGTAAACGGCTTTCATTTTTAGAGCGCAGCTCTTAGGCGCCCGTTTCCGGCTTAAACGGCGTTGCCGTCGCCGTCGGCGTAACCGCGCGGTGCATTATGGGATGCGTGAAGTCACTGGTGACGTCATCAGTGACGTCACTGATCACGTCATCAGTGATGATGACGATGACGATGCGGATGCCGATGACGTCATCAGTGACGTCACTGATGACGTCATCAGTGATGATGACGATGCGGATGCCGATGACGTCATCAGTGACGTCACTGCTGACGTCATCAATGATGATGACGATGCGGATGCCAATAACGTCATCAGCGACGTCACTGATGACGTCATCACGTGATGACGATGACGATACGGATGGCGATGACGTCATCAGTGACGTCAGACGATGCGGATGCCGATGACGTCATCAGTGACGCCACTGATGACGTCATCAGTGACGTCACTGATGACGTCATCAGTGGCGTCACTGATGACGTCATCGGCATCCGCATCGTCGTTGCCATCATCACTGATGACGTCATCAGTGACATCACTGATGACGTGAACGGCATCGTTATCGTCACGTGACCCCCCAGGCCACGTGACCCTCTCCCCCGGAGGTCACTTGACTCCCCAGTACCCTCCCTCCTCCACCTCAAGAGCTGCGCTCTAATTCGGCGTTACAGGGAGTTGTAAACGGCTTTTACTTTTTCTTTTCATTTTCCTAAAGCTGTTTAACGAAAGCTACGACACAGTTTAGTTTGTTTAGGAGAAAAAGCCAGAGTGTTTTCCTCGCCGCAAAAAAAGAACGTTTGGCTGAATCCCTGGTCTCCTCCCGAATGTTGCGTCAGCGGTGCGGACCAGGTGTCACACGATCAGAATTTGCCGTTGTCTGCACTAAAAGTTACAAGCCGTGTGCGAAAACCTTTCAATAAATAAATGTATTGAAAGTTTCCCCGCTAAATTTAGCAGGGAAACTGAACTGGTGTTGAGGACACGTGACGTCGATTTCCCCTAAATGTAGCCAGTAAATTTTTCAGCTGAATTTTGCGGAAATGTTTTTTCCGCTAAATTTTACGTGGCGTCACATTCATGCACGTGACGTCACACGTGACCTGACGCTTGACGTCGCGAGGGTAAAATGTATCGCTAAATTTGGCGAAATATATTTTCGCTAAATTTAGCGGGGAAATTTACCCATCATGCACCGCGCGGTTACGCCGACGGCGACGGCGACGGCGACGGCGACGCGGACTTTACTCAAGCCGGGAACGGGCGCCTAAGAGCTGCGCTCTAAAAAAATACTCACCGAGTTTTAAACAAGCTTTGGGTAAAAGCGTGGAAAGGAACATCCAGTGGAGCCTCGGGGTGATGGTTGACGTTTCGCTAAGGAACCTTGGTTGTCACTATCTTTTATGGCTTAATCTACTACCCCAACAGATACCGAATCTCCTTAACCACCGACACCACTTTTTTTTTGCCAACGAAAGCAATCTACTGTACTGTCGCTCGTTCGCTAACAAGCTGTTGATTTTTCAGTCGGTGATATTCGAGTGTTAAAATAAAGTAGCTAAAATGTCTAATTTCAAATGTGTGAGAATTAGTTGAATCGATAAGAAGGTGGTGTATGTCTGTGAATAAATAAATATTAAAGACATAAAACTGGCCACAAAACAAACACGTCTTTTAATATGTGCATCGGTCGTCCGTTGATTTACGCTTCTATCTTTTGTTTTACGTCATAAAAGTATTTGTTTTATCTCTTCTTGTGGTCGAGGACCTCGGTGAAACGTCAGTTGGTAACCTAAAACCACAGAGTGCTTTCTTTTATCCTGTTAGCTATGAAGAAAACAGTCCCGTATGTTTTGTGTGGGCATGTGCAGTGACATGAATTAAGTTCTAGAGTTAATACAAATTCACGTGCAAAAGAAGAACAGTTGCTCTTTGAATGAAGATGTTAATAAACATGACGGTCTGTACACTAAAGAAGCTTTGATGAACTAGGCGCTATGATTTTCCTCCATTCTCTGTCTCCGCGTCTCTGTCAGTGTTGTGCTCTAATTGATCTGCGCCCAATGCATATTCAATTGCTCACGTGCATATCAACTTTAGCATGTCCGCTGCCTTCTTGGAGCCTTATAATGGTATCTTGTGGCGCATCTTTACTCCATGGCTTTAGATATTACTAGTCATCTTGAGCTGTAAGCTACATTTTGCCGTTTCTTCAACAATTTACATTTTTTTAGCTTGGCTACTTAGGTTTACTATATTGTTGCTTACCGTCTTCGTAAAGTACACCTTGCTCTTTCATGTCGGACCTCCTTACCAGCGATATGCTAATGCCTAGTGAAGATGCCAAAAACATGTTGGGTTCCTAATGAGCCGCAACATAAAAGTAGGGCGTAATATTTAGGTTGAAAATCGAAACAAATCAAGCGAATCGAAAGAACGACGGCGCCTGCCCGCTGTCTTCAATGTCGTCTGAATTATTATCTAAAATTTTCACACGAACAAGATCACTGTGCTTCAGAAATCTTCAGCCATCAAGTCACGTCTCATCTAGCTCTTTGAACACACTTTAGACACTCCACGAAAATTGGTTTATGAATGTATCGCCCTGCGACGTACTATAGAGGTGCCGCTAGGTGGCGGAAGCTTGGAGTAATATTATAAACAAATAAACTTACCTTGTTCAGAAAAATAAAAATAAAAATAGAAAAAAAGGCTGGTGGAGTTATGCGCGGAGGCATTCGCAGACGACGTCATGACTAGAGCCACTACATAAGCTACTCTTCAGAGTAACGACACATCAGCCATCTTGGTGCTCAAAATCATGGTTGCCAGCTATCTTAAGTTTTATCTGAAATTGCAGGAAACTTTTTTTCCGTCCTCCAGAGACGTTATAACAGTTCTCAACAGAGCAAAACAATATCACATAAGCTTCCTACCACCTTGTCAAAAGCTGAGGAAGTCGCATTTCTAAATTGTGACGATCGACAGTTGCGTCTGCTTTGCTCTATGCGCCAAGATGGTGGCGCCCATTATTAGATAGGAAAACGGAGTGCCGATACTCTAAGCGTAGCTGATTTAGTGGCTCTAATCGTGACCATGATCACCTAGATGTATGTGCTGCCTAAAGATGGCGCACCATCAGGCACGAGTGTGTGTGGTGCCCTTTCTAATCATCTCCGTACCAAAGAGGGGGAGCTATGAAGAATTTAAGTCCCCGTACTCTTATTCAGTTTATTTTTTACTAGTAAAATTATTGTGCTCTTAGGATTGTACATTAGATAGATAAGCGCCG
Source organism: Ixodes ricinus (assembly GCA_037355805.1). Taxonomy (NCBI): domain Eukaryota; kingdom Metazoa; phylum Arthropoda; class Arachnida; order Ixodida; family Ixodidae; genus Ixodes; species Ixodes ricinus. Next base: position 46,139 of record JAZHYW010031058.1, on the reverse strand, counting down.
GCCTAATAAATGGTTTTCAAAAATAGGACATAATGGGGTTGTTTGCTGCTGTTTATTTCAGGGTTTTTGTTTTTAATGAAGACTCCAGTCGAGAGTAAGCGCTTGTTTTGTGTACAACGTTACACTTCGTCTGCGTTTTTTTTTGGCGTTCTTTGTTAATATTTTTTATGAACCAACTAGTTCGCATCGCCACCCTATTCCAAAGATTGTCTGCTAAGTTCGGCGCCGGGGTCACGTGGTTTAACGGCCGCATTTGCAATATGAGCTCCAAAGAGGGGCCGAAAGCGTTTATAGTCTGCAAACGCCTCCACCTTCCTACCTTCTTTCCTTCTCGCCACCCGAATAAAGCTTTTTCTCTCCCCACCTGACATGCTCACTCGCGACAAATCTCCACAGGGAGTGTCTGCCAATACATTGAAAGCGATATCCATGGTTTAAGATGAACCCTCTCTTCAATACAGGCTCTCTGCGGTGTCCCCTGGACACTTCCGACATCTGTCGTTGGCCGATACAACTAGGCGAGATCTGTGACGACGTCGTCTGCGAATGCCGCCGCGGAAAGCCCGAAACACGTTTTTCTTTTTCTTTTTTCTAGGACGAGGTAAGTTTATCTATAGTCATGTTTTTACTCCAAGGTTCCGCCCCCTAGCCGCACCTTTGTAGTAAATTGCAAGCCCACAGCTCCACGGTCGTTTAGCGGAGCGCGCAGGCGAGCGACACGAAACCTTGTGAAACCTATCCACGGAGTGACCTCAAGAAATGTACCGTCAAAAACACGAACTCGTTTCAAAGAACTGCACACAACAGATAATGTAGAGGATACAAATAGACACCACCACAAAGAACGTCTTATGTTTGTTGTTCTCCTGAAGTTCCCTCAATCAGCGTCCGTGAGACCCGCAGGACTTGCGTATATATTTGTCGAGCGTGATTTACCACCCCAGGGAAGGGACGCTCGTACTTTCTTTGACTTCGTGTAGGGCTCGTTCTACCTTGCTTTTTTACTTTCTCTTTTTTTTGTTCTGTTGGGAAATTTGTGCCTGGTGCGATATTTTAAACCAGAACTAAGTCTATTCTGTTGTTTGCACAGAGTTCTAGCGCCTACCTCAAGGCTTTTTCAGATTTTCCTGTGTAATCTTGAAGGCACTTTCTATTGGGTGGTTTTATTTTAATCCGACCAGACGTGTCGGGTTGGTTTTCTTTAGTTGTTTAAAAAAATGTAGTAGCCCCACTCACGTAATGAACTGTAATCAACTAATTTAATAAATAAAACCGTGTTTCAACATTACAAAAAAAAATAGAAGTGTTTCCTTCTGCAAATATTCTTAAGGTGTGATGCTACATTTCGGCTGCTTGCTTTTTGTACCCACTTTTGTCGGTATTGTGAGCGCGTGGTATACTCTGTCCCCTTTTCTATCGGCGCTTCATTAAGGATTTTTCCAAAGTTGTGACCCCGCTACAAGCCCTCATCAAGGCCCCAGAGTTTTTATGGACTCCAGAGTGTGAGCAAGCCTTCCAGACAATCCGCACAGCTCTTACCCAGCCTCCCCTCCTTGCTCACTTTGCCCCAAATGCTCCCACAACAGTGACAACTGACGCCTCTGGCACAGCATTAGGTGCGGTGCTTTCACAAGTACAAGATAACAAGGAAGTTGTTGTCGCCTATGCCAGCCGTGCCCTAACTCCAGACGAGCGAAAGCTCCATAGCAATGTGTGGAATGCCTAGCCGTGCATTGGGCTATCACCATCAAGTTTCGTCATTACCTGGTTGGTAAGACGTTCACTCTCATCACAGACAATTGGACTGTGGCATGCTTGACAAAGAGTGCGAAGCCCTCTCGCCGATTCACGTCTATGCTTATGGACTTGGTCGAGTTCAACTTCTCTGTACAGCATCGCCCAGGTCGTCAAAATGTGGTAGCCGACCACTTGTCCCGCCTGTCATGTGCTACCATACAGTCCCCCCAGTCCCTATCTGCCCTACAAAACGAAGACACTGAATGCTGCGCCATTCTGCAGAGCTTATCCAATGCAGATGAACCAACGGAGTTCACCCTTGTTGACAACATCTTGTACCGTCGGTCTCCTTCAGGCACGTATGCTGTTGTCACTCCATCAGTCTTGCGTCCAGCAGTTCTTCAGGCTCTACATGACTCTGCAGGACATTTTGGCATACAGCGAACAGTTCAAAAAGTGCAAGATCGCTATTGGTGGCCACACATGGAGCAGTCAGTTCAGAGATATGTGTCATCTTGCCAGACCTGTCAACAGTATAATCGTCCGACATCCCGCAACGTTGGTCTCCTCGGTAGGATGCCCACATCGGACATCCCTTTCTCGAGCATTGCCATGGATCATGTGACCATGCCACCCAGTGATGATGCCCGATACATCCTGAATGTTATAGACTTTGCGACTCGTTTTCTTGCACCAGCAGCAGTATCGTCAACATCTGCACGTGACGTCATTCAACACTTGCATCGAATTTTTTATATGTATGGAACTCCGGATCACTGTCTCTCTGATCATGGCTCAGCCTTTGAATCAGCGGAGTTCAAGCGCTTCATGCGTCTACACAGCGTAGAGCTCCACTACTCCTCAGCTTACCGGCCTGAAGGTAATGGCCTTGTAGAGAGGAGCAACGGAACACTCCTCACAGTGCTGCGCAAGCTTAGCGCATTGGAACCCTTGAAATGGCCCACCAAGCTACACGAAGCTGCCTTTGCCGTTAACACATCAGTTAATTCGAGCACAGGCTTCTCGCCTTTTCAGCTGTTGTTCGGCTACGTACCTAAGCTTCCACTACAGCAACATCGCCATATTCAGCAGTCAAGTCTCGTTGAGCGTATTCTCGACATGACTAATCAGCGGTCTGAAGCAGCAGCCAACACCGAGACAGCACAGTCCTTGCGTAAAGGACTTTACGACCGTAGCCACCGTCCACATGATTTCACAGTCGGCGATCTTGTATGGGTGAAGCGTCAAGTGCCTGTCCCCCATGGCAAGCTCGCTCCCCGATTCAATGGAGTTTACCGCCTTGTAGAGCAGTCGACTCCTACGACCTTCAAGGCCTTCCGCATGTCTGGTTTGGGATCTCGTATTCTTAACCAACCCAGGACAGTACATGTGTCCCAGATTAAGTTGTACATTCCCCCGACTACCTCAGTAGAGATTCAGTCGCCCAATTGCGAAGCAGAACCGTCCAGCCCCGCCACACAAATAGCAAGCCAAGGAGGAGAGCCATTGAGCCCCGAAGAACAGCAGCGTTCCGCCGAAGAGACAGCAGAAAGAAGTGAACCGTCTCCTCAGCTGCCACAGGGTCATCAGCGCTTACAGCGTATTCGGCGAAGACCTCACTATCTATGTGACTATGAGTTGGACTGAACGTTTGCCCGGCCGTTCTTATTCCCGTTCTAGTAACTGTGAATTTGGCTTCACGCAAACTAAGGGACTCGGTTTTTGTAGATATGGCGGGGAGTGAGTGTGTTCGTCTCTTTCCTTTTTTCTTTTGCGTACTTTTGAAGCCTTTGCATTCCAGTGTCAACCATTTACCTTTATTTGAGGTTAGCTGTGAGAGTGACTATGCGTTTCGAATGTTAGGCTTCATTTTGCATATTTTTTTATCTTAGCTATAGCCTAGTGCTTCTAGTGGTGAACTTATGCGTATTTTTTATTATTAGTTGATAGCCATTGCCTTCTGCGTTCTTTTCGTTTTATTTTGCCGTAACCAAGTCGTTTGTTTCTTTTGCTCTAAACCAAGAGACTTGGTCTTTTAAGGCTACGGTGGGATGTGAGCGCGTGGTATACTCTGTCCCCTTTTCTTCTTTCTATTACCTTTGACGCGCCCAAGTGAGCGTGCCTGGTGACGGAAGACAAAGAAGCCGCCCTCATGCGCGGCCCGGACCGCTCGTGCGTTCCAGCCTGGTGCCTGTCGCGAGCCTGTCGAGCCTTCAGCCAGTCCAACCAGCCACAATCTACTCGCTCTTAGCCCTACTACTTAACGTGTACCTTCAATGTAAATATACTTTCTCAATTCCTTTCCGAGACTTGGCCATCATGCCTTACATCTGGCATGGTATACTTCTGTACCCTTCGGCATAGGCGACAACAACTTCCTTGTTATCTTGATACTTGTGAAAGCACCGCACCTAATGCTGTGCCAGAGGCGTCAGTTGTCACTGTTGTGTAGCATTTGGGGCAAAGTGAGCAAGGAGGGGAGGCTGGGTAAGAGCTGTCGCGGATTGTCTGGAAGGCTTGCTCACACTCTGGAGTCCATAAAACTCTCGGAGCCTTGATGAGGGCTTGCAGCAGGTCACAACTTTGGAACAATCCTCACTGAAGCGCCGATAGAAGCTAGCTGTTTGTACTCATGAGAGTACTTGCTTTCGATTGTGAGAGTTTGAATGCGGCACATGGCTGCGGCTTTGATCGGGGTCTGGCTGTGGCCATTTCACTGATATGAACAAACTGAGAAACTTAATCTGTGGAAGGCCGGACCGTACACTTGTCTAACGAGCGCCTTCAGTCCATTGTCCAGAAGCAATTGGAGGGCTTCACGAAGAAGTTGCGCAAACGTGTCTGAAGCGAGCTGGAGCATAGACCAGTACATATCATCAAGATATACACGCAATACCAGACTATCTTGGCGGGTGCCTTCGATCTTGAAAGACTTGTCTGCATGATACGTTGGAATGTGGATGGCGCATTTTTCAAACCAAATGGCATCCGAGTCCACATGTATGTGCCGTGGTGAGTGATGAAAGCCGTCTTTTCATAGTCCTGGGGCCGGAGGCTGGAACTTGCCAGTATGCACGTTTCATCCTGAATGGGATGTTCGTCTCTTTCCTTTTTTCTTTTGCGTACTTTTGAAGCCTTTGCATTCCATTGTCAACCATTTACCTTTATTTGAGGTTAGCTGTCAGAGTGACTATGCGTTTCGAATGTTAGGCTTCATTTTGCATATTTTTTATCTTAGCTATAGCCTAGTGCTTCTAGTGGTGAACTTATGCGTATTTTTATTATTAGTTGATAGCCATTGCCTTCTGCGTTCTTTTCGTTTTATTTTGCCGTAACCAAGTCGTTTGTTTCTTTTGCTCTAAACCAAGAGACTTGGTCTTTTAAGGCTACGGTGGGATGTGAGCGCGTGGTATACTCTGTCCCCTTTTCTTCTTTCTATTACCTTTGACGCGCCCAAGTGAGCGTGCCTGGTGACGGAAGACAAAGAAGCCGCCCTCATGCGCGGCTCGGACCGCTCGTGCGTTCCAGCCTGGTGCCTGTCGCGAGCCTGTCGAGCCTTCAGCCAGTCCAACCAGCCACCATCTACTCGCTCTTAGCCCTACTACTTAACGTGTACCTTCAATGTAAATATACTTTCTCAATTCCTTTCCGAGACTTGGCCATCATGCCTCACAGTATAAACAAATAAAAAACGTACAAAATATTTTTAAAGGAATGTGTAATCCGCGGCTATTTTGGTTTTAATTAAAATGCTTTGGTATAGTTCATGTCAGATATACAAAATGCTAAATATTGTACCTGTGACATTTTGGTGACATATTTGGAGCCTTCTCTCTTATTATGGATTGCAAATACTGCGTTCTAAATACTGCGTATCTGCATGCCTTTACATATGCTAGCGACAGCACTTTAGATTAATTTCTTTCTGAGTAATTTCATCAAACGTTTTGCAAAGTATACTTAATCGTATTTGGAGCTTTGTTTGTTAAAAATGAAATGTTTCTTTCTTCCTCTTGTTTTCTTATTATTCGAAATAATGTCACCTATCATTTAGTATATAAGTGTCCCCCTCTATTCGCTGTGTTTTTGTAGAAGTGACCAAACACACATACCAGGATATGACTCGATAAAATGGTAGTTCCCGAAGTTACTGCAAAGAGCTTAGACTCAAAGTCTAAGGACGCAGTGTTGTGCCCGTGACCGAAAATAAGTAACGAAAAAGCATTACTCGTTATATCGTTAGAAATTAGCGCGCTACTGAAATTCGTTGATGTCTGTCGAAAGTAACCGAATACCGCTACCGTTATTTCAAAACTAACGAATTCACGTTTGCATTACTTGTAGGAATTTTATTTTTTATTTTGAAGCATTAGGCAGCGCACACGTTGATATTAAACTTCTACGGGGTGATTTCCGCGTGTGTTAGTATATGTTTATCATATTCTTCGGACACATGGCAAATTTCACTATTTGGTGTTCTATGGACTTTGTACCTTTTGCGAATGATGCGCTGGATTTTAGTACGCGACCATGGGGCTACAAAATAAAGGTTATGATAGAATAAAACACTTGTTTTATCAACGACGTCACCGTACGGCGTCAGACTCTCTCCTGTTCTAAAGCAGTATGTCGTCCTCCGAGAGTCCATACAGTACGGTCTTATACCCCAGTTTCTCGGGCAATTCAAAACCCTTCAGAAGGAACTTTAAGCTACCAGTAGCGAACCAGCGTGCGCCGTTGTGCACGCCTCAGAGTACAGACTGGCAATCAGATTCGCCGATTTTTGAAATGTGTGTTCCTTCTGGAAGGCCGTTTTAAGTGCTTGCAAAACAGGGGTAGTAGAGCAGGGCTACGACGGATTTATGCGTATTCAGAAATTTTTTAAAACCTCTGTCATGCGCAACGGAAAACGAATTAGAAACTTAAAAATAATACTATACGTTGAACTAAAGCACCTTGCTTGGCCTAGAGACATCTAAGTGAGCTCGCGCTCTCCTCCTGCGTATCGGCAGCCTGAAACCGCGACATTGTCAGGGCGCCGCCATTTCTTGGCGCTTGTTGCAGAGCAGACGCAACTGCCGATCGTCATGATTGAAAAGGGCGACTACCCTCAGCATTAGAGTTGGTGTTAGGAAGCCTCGCGTAATATAGCCTCAGCTCTGCCGCGAACTGTTTGAACATTCGTGGAGGAGCGGAAAAGCGTTTCCTGTGATTTCCTGATGATGGCCTCAGACAACCGGAAACCATGCTTTTTAAGCCACAATATGGCCAAGTGTCGTTACTTCAGTCGCAGCTCGTTTATATCCGGATTCACACGGCAAGCGTAGGCTGCCTCTGGCATACAGGTACCTGTAGTAAAAGGGAGCTGGAGATCGTGATCACACGGCGCATAAAGGTCCCTTTCGCTAAGGCAGTTCCTGTGTTAAACGGAGCTTGTCAAGCTCCCTTTACGTGGCTGCAGGGAGCAGCCTTGGACCCATGGAACTCCGGGCCAAATATTACCGATATATACCTGCATATATATTGTTTAATGCATTATAACTAATGTAACATATATATAGGTAGCAAATTAGATACAATGAGTGTGAACACAAATGTGATGAAATATTACATTAACGAGGAACGTCATACTCAAGATAGCAGGCAGCAGCGGCGGCACGTGGAAAACGATGTCTGCGTTGCGAACCCAAACGCGATGAACAACTGCGAGCTTTTTTTCGAGGTTGTAGACGAGTCGTCCGACTCTCCTGCCCATTCAGGACCTTCTCTGATTGTCGTCGTCCCTCCCTTTCGATGGCGTGGCTGGCGTAACCGTGAGACTCCGACGTGGTTAGTTTCTGCCGGGCGCTATTTAGCAATTTCGGCGAGAACCTTGCGAAAAAATGGAGCTGGCAAACAGAAAAAGGTCGCCCACGTCAAAATGGGAACTCGTGAAAGGCAGAGGATTTTTAGGGCCTGTGTGGCCAGACGGGTCGGACGTCTAAAAGCAAGACGCATTAAGGTGCGCCCTTAGACAGAGAAAAAAATTGCCGCAAAAATTAACACAAATATTACTTAGGTCGTAAATGTGATCTTTCACGCACAATAATCAAGAAACTGCGCGTCAAACCGATTTCGAGGAATAGTTGTTTATCACGTGCTCCTCTTGCGGTTTAGTAGGAATACAAACGATATAAACTTTAAGTGCTTCGTTTATTTATCGTGTGATCAAGAACGCCGTTTACTACAGGCACCTTTAGCTCAGAGACCTAAGGTAAGGTACCCTTACGCTGCCGTGTGAATTGGGTATCAGTGGCACTAGCTTCGCTCTTCGAAGCAAACGGTGTCGCAGGACTGAAATGAGCGGCTCTTGAAAGCAAACCGAGGCGGAACACTCGCTCCTGGCACGTGTCCCACGCGCTCGCATGACGACGGTTGTTGGTATTTGTTAGAAACGCGTAGTAAAAATCGTAATCCAGAAGCTGTAGTTTGAGCTGATGGACAGGTGAAAGTGTCCAAAGCGAGTGTAATTAGTGGGAACGAATGCGATGCGCCTGTACATAAAATAACTGCATTGCTATTACTTTTAGGTTAAATTAACCGTGTACGACAAATCAGGACAGGCTAACCGCACGCGCTAACCATGAAGGAGCGCGCGGGCCGAAACGGTAGAACAGTTATTCAAAACCGAAAGGAAAGCACAATCATCAATTTGTTTATCTTGCTTGGCACCAGTACTATACCAACCGTTAGTGAAAAACCGAACAATGCGAAAACCATATCCGCACTCATCCCCAAGGTTCGTCACGACCGCAACCGCCGACAAATATTTACCGATGCAAATCAGCTAAAACAGAGAAGGAGAACCCCAGGTTTTCCGTTTTTTAGTCCTGATGCAGTCTTGGAGTGAATGGCTTGGAGGAATAGCACGACGCACCCCAGACGTACTTTTAAACATGGGCAGAAGCCATATTGAAATCTGGTAGCTGCCAAACAGCAAAACGGTTCAGCTCACGGGGAGACGATACGCTTCGAGCAGCGTTCCGGCCGGCTCCAAGAAGCTTGATCGCTTTTCTCCCCACAACTGTCTTGGAATCGGAGGATTCAGACGTTTCACGAGGAAGTCTGGCCCGAAGCTCCAACTTTCCACAAAAAAACGATACGTCAGTGTCGCTTTCGTGGCAAAGTTGAAAGGAACATTTCTCTACATCACACAATGTCGCAAAAATAAATGCGAGAAAAAGTTAAAGAAAAAGGAACCATCCAGGTAATTTTATTTTGCTCATTATCACACACAAAGGAAATGACCTGAGTGGATCTTTCCGTTGTGCTTTTATTTGTCTTTTTACGAATTATCTTTGGGGCCGATAATCCAGAAACTTGAACAAATTGCCCTGGTCGTGTCGCTCCAAAAAAGATAACCAAACTGGTAAAAAAAAAAAGACAAGGTGAGTTAAAGCGGATAGCGCGCTGACGGGCTCGCCTTCCTAACTGACCTCTCAGCGTTCTCATCAAAAAGGGTAAGGTCACCGCTGTTGCCAGGGCTTCTTACGGAAATATCTGTGAGGGACGGCCGAGGTTTTGACGCAGTGAAGTGAACAACCTTGGGATATTGTTTAGGCACAGGCGTAGGAACGTGTACGCTTTCACTGGAGTCGCATCTTACAGAATGCGGATTCCCTAGTTTTGACGCGGAATGGATCAGGCTTGTACAAGATACTCAGATACTCAAGATGCTTGTACAATTATTTAAGTTAAGTTCCTGAGTACCAAGTTGAAACGTAACTGTGCAAAGTACTAAATACTCAAATCTGAAGAAAAGCATCTAAGTATAGTGTACTACATACCCTGAAAAAGTAACTATTATTTTCAAGATACCCTTAAGTTACAATTTGTTCTGTTATTTACTGCTAAACAAGTAAGTACTAAAAAGGGGCGAACAAAAAACGCCATTATCCAAACGATTTACTGGATCGCCGCAGAAACAGCGTGTTTTTTTCGAAATCGGCGTCCGACAAATTACCTGTTTCTTTAAGCACATGTTCGGCTACGTTAAACAGGCGCTCGTAGGATGCACTCGAAGGTTGGAAGGCAAAGCTGACATTGTCCCTGGAGGTTATTCTCTGTTGCACCAACAAATTCAAGGGTTTTCTGTAGATGCTGCCATGGCGAAAAGAGAGCCGTTTTTAGGCTCTCGCGCTCCATTGTTTCCAGGTCTCGACTTTTGAGTCTTCAGACTGACGCCAAACACGTGTATGAAACCCGTTACAGAAATGACAGATATTTAAGCTAATAAAAGGTTTTCCTTAGTACATTTTGGCATAGTTTATATTAAGTTAGAGACCTGTTTTGTGTAGTTTTGTTGTTAATGTCTGTCTGGGAAAGAGAAACGTCTTGCCGAGAGGGAATTTCTCTCGATGCCTCTCGGGTTGGCGTGTCTTGGCAGGGATCATGTTGTGTCTGTCTGCTGCAGTCGGTTATCTCTTTACGCACCGGGCGACAGTGCAGTCCGCCCTCTGAATGTGTGCATCTTTACACGTAGGCCCTATGTGTTGTCTAGATGGGAGAAGGGGATCACTGGGACGTCTACAAATTGAGCAGCAACTTGCGAGTAGCTTACGAAGTGAACACAACTTGTTTGCTAGAAGTATTTAGGTTAGAGTAGTAAATGCTAGTCTTCAAAAGCATTTGTGAAATACAAAGTTACTCAAAAAATATATTTAGCATACGGTAACTTGAGTAAAGTATTTAAGTGACGTAGAAGTCTGGAAGGGACGTTTGTTGTAGCAAAACCGCTGCGTCGTTATGGTATGGCGACAGTGATTTTTAAAGAGGATGAGGTGCCTCTTGTCAGAAAGGCGTATCTGCAAAATATATACCAGGGCCGGCGGCAATTTTCGTGCAGCAAATAACCCTGACGCCATGTTTGAGCCTAAGCAGAGAAGGCTGGAGCATTATGAATTGTTTAAGGAAAGACATTGAAATGACCCTGCGCAAATGTTCCTCCCTTTTCCGCATAGTTCACATAATGTAAATAATGCTTAAACTAAAGACGAGAGAAATATTCATCAAAAGTAACGACTAACGAGTAGCGTAGCTTGATAGAAGATACCATAAAATAGTATGAAATATACTTTACTCATTAATAATTTAGGAACCTAACGAGTATGTTTAAGCATTACTGAAAATACTAACTCGTTATCCCTAACGTCATTACTTGTAACGCGTCACTTCCAATACTGAGGGCAGTGGCCTTGCAAGCGTTTAGGAGGCGAGGGGTGGCGGGAACTGACGATGGAGCGGGGAGGGTCGAGAGGAGCAGTGGCGTCACTAGAATGGGGGGGGGGGGGAGGGGAATCGGGGGGCAGACCGCCCCGGCTCCAACGCTCAGGGGGGCGCAGCTGGGCAGTGAAAAGGGGGTGGGGGCTGTGTCGAGGCGGGCAACTGGAAGTTAGGGGGAGGGGGGGGGGGTTCCGGAGAGCCACCGCCCCGGGTGCCGCTGATCCTTGCGACGTCACTGGAGAGGAGCGTGTATATGGGAACGTGCCGGCAGTAGAGGCAAAATATCTGCCGCGACTCCTCTGCTGTCCTGACACCACTGGCTTCGCGTGCTTCCTCTGTTTTAGAGCAAAATGTGCTTTACGAGGCAATGTTTTTAAGAAAATCATCACGAACGAGCGTCATGAACAATCGAAAAGCAGGGAGCTTTACATACTTTAAGGTCATACATACCGCTCTAGCCACACCGGTGCTCGAACCTGGGTCGGTGCGTCGGCACTCAGGTACTATAGCCACTGAGCTGCTCAGCACATCGTCCCTGGAAAGATTCAGCTCCGGCAGAACGTGCTGCCGAAAGCCGCGTGACGTCATACAATGTGACCGCTCACTTTGTGGATGTCACGCGCCGCGTAAGAGCCATGTAAGAGACCCTGCGAAGCGCTCGTTCGCTTGTTATTGCCCTGGCTAACATATATGTGGTGTACAATGAAAAAACTATCACAAACCACATAAAGAGTGTGGTTTGTGCTAGTGTTTCGCAAGTCTTCTGGCATCCTTGCATGGTCTTTGTCGCATGATCGAGACGAACGACTCATCCTTTTTTCCCTCTAATTTGAATTTGCACAATTCACAAGGTGTGAATATTGTTGCTTATCTCAGACTAGTATATATAATATTTTTGTCTCCCTTGTCTTTTCTGTGATTTTCTGCTTGTCAGCTAAAATATTTAGTGGAAGGGAATATACATAATAATATATATATATATATATATATATATATATATATATTAATTTTGCAGAACACTTTTGTTTATAACGGCAGTGGGGCTCTTACGTATATTCTTTAGGCACATCAACATGCCCACCCCGACTCGCCTGTTCAATTTCATGTGAAACCACTTTATGTATAAATAAGCGCAAGGAAAGTGCGCATAACGCACATATTTGCCCGAGTGCTTGTAAGTTCGTGTGTCCCGGAACGTTTGCGCAGATGTATGTGTTTGTGCCTTGGAATGGGTGCATATACATACAAATTTCTGAGTTGTACTTAGTCTCATTTCGAATATACGCGTGTACCTTTGTATGAGGAAACAAAGGTGGTTTTGTACACCAGTGGCGTAGCCAGGGGAGCGGGGGGGGGGGGAGGGGAGGGACTTACGCACCCCCCCCCCTTTGCCAGGAAATCCAGCGGACACTATAATATACACATGCAATTTCGAATGCCAACTTGTCGAACGTGTCAACTGGTCGCCGCTTTTTTAAAGTCAAGACATACAAGTTTTGTCCTCAAATTTGAAAGCAAACACTGCCATAGTAATCCGTAAAATTGCCGCATGGTATTTGCTCTCCGGTGTGCTATTTCTTGTGGAAAATAACCTGCCACTTCCGCCACATTCAAGGTGCAATGTAGGGCAGTCACTAAGTCGCGCGTTTATCACTGGGGCACGTGTTAACCTAACCGGCCCACCCGTTCACGCAGCTTCGCGGCGAGAGGTCGCGGCGGCTCATTACAAAAATGTTGACCCATCTGGCACTACCTGTTCGCGCCGCTTCGAGGCTACAGTTTGTGGCGGCTCAGTACAAAAAGTAGTGAAGATAAAGAACAAAAGGACATTTTTGAGATGACACATTTGAACTTGTTTCAAGGTTCTGTCTTGTCCTCGCCCTCTTGCGATTTTTTTTAGTCTTGTAACGTAACAAGGGCGCTAACCATGGCCCAAACACAAATACAAACTCAAGTCAAGAGATGACAAGAAACCACAAACGTTTTCGTCAGACCGTCATTCAAGCCCATTCGACGAATCGCACTTTGACAGATTGGTGGCCGAATGGGCTAGCGGGGGATCGGGGGATCGAACCCGGTTGGTTAACGCACACCATCTCGGAGCGCGTAGAGCGAAAGCTCGCGCTGCAGAAGCCAGGGACCCTGGGCTCAATCCCCACCCTTGCACGTTTCGAACTGGATGAGCATCGTACCGGCGTGCGGTCGTGTATCACTACTGCGTGGTGCACGTTAAGGACCCCAGGCTAGCGGTTGCACTGCACTGGCTAAATTTCTCATCTACAGCAAAGACAACAGGCACCCGTTAAGCCAGACTGACTTCAGGCTGTATAAACATACACATAACACAATTACAATTACTTTCCTAGTGACAACTATTTTTGTTCTATATCACATATACACTTTTCTAGTAATAGAGCGCATTCCGTTGACTTTTCCTTTGCAAAATCCTATCTGAGAGTCAGCTAGCACTCAACGTTCAATGAAAAAAAGTCTAAGCGTCGCAAAATTGTCTTATTGCCTTTGAAAAAATGCGAAAGACAAAAATGAGTCTCTAATTGTTAACTGACATTTTTATCGCCTCCCTTGTACACAACGGAAACGTTTGCAAGTTAAATGATATCTATAAGTTTGCTAGTTGACAAAGCTAAGTTAAATATACATACTATCAATGAGGCTAGCTCATATATTGTCAATTTAAGGGGTTTTATTTGTATGTCATTTATGTCGTGGCTTTTGCTATAATTCAACGTCTATGAATACATTAAAAACTTATGCTTCATCAGCAGGTACAAAGAAAACAGGTTCATCCACCCAATTCAAGATAGACAAGATAGCACACTCGCCGTGGGCGCTAGATGGCAAGTTAGTAAAGTGGCCGTTAAAATGGTCCTATAGCTGTAATTCTTACAGTGCTTCACCAGATATTGAGAGAGAATTTCTTTTATCTGCGTTGAAAGCTTTTGTGTATGTTGTATCACATAATACAGGGCGCTTTTTCTGTGAGTCATAAAAAGGTGTATGTGATATTTTGTTTTGCCTTTGGTACAAGTGTAAGTTAACCATGTTGAATTAACCTGAGACTGGGGTAGAGAGAAACATCAAAACGTAGAAGGGAAGAAAATAGACAGGACGACGTCTCAAACTCAGCTAACTGGTTTATTTAGTCCACCTCCTATATAATTACGTCAATGTCTCAAGCCAACAAAAAAAAAGCAAGGGTCGGAAGTCTAAATCATTCAAGCGCCACAGTCTTCACATCAATGCAAAAATGTTGACAACCTATGTCGATGCGATGGCAACATCCATTCACCTCAAACTTAAACAAAAGGATCAGTTCATACTTCGGTCGTCCTCGCCTCTCCACATAAAATAAAAAAACAAAAAACACGCACACATTGAAACGTAGTTGGGCTAATACACCTAAGCACCTACAAAGCAAAAAAAAAACACATACACACAAACAGATGCATTTCAAACAACCAAAAAAAAAGATTACATTTTAGAAAGTTTTACTGCTTCCAAACTGTAGTGAAGCTGACTTAGCGGTTGCTAGAGAGATTATTCGCACTCATCTTTACCACTCTCTTTACATCGTTCCTCTTTGTGCTTCCGTCTCCGACCAGAGCGCCGCGCTGTCGTTATCATGAATATGTTTTGTTATTCCGAGTTTTGTGCATTGTCTCTACATTTCTTTTAAGTTCGTTTAATCTATCATTTTATGCATCGTGACGTTCGTCCTACATACTTAAATCCACAATCCAAAAGTATCTCATAAACTACAAGTCTCGCAACATACCGACTTTTCCTGATGGCTTTTGCACTCACTCACACCTGTTTGAAATGGCGTCAGTTTACTTAATCTAAAATCTGAACTAAAGACCGTGTCCACTCCAATGCCTGCACATGCCTTCAGGTTGTGAGACTGCGAGGCATAGCATGTGCGAGCAGTTTGGAGTAGATACGGTCTTTGGTTCAGATTTTAGATTAGTAAACTTGACGCCATTTCAACAGGTGTGAGTGGAGTGCAAAAAAGCCACGAAGGCAAATGTCGGTATGTTGCGAGACTGGTGTAGTTTATGAGATACCTTTGGATTGTAGATTTGGTATGTAGGACAGACGTCACGATCGCATAAATGATAGATTAAACGACATAAAAGAAATGTAAAGAACAAGCACAAAACTCGGAAATAGCAAAACATATTCATAGAATGTAACAACTGCACGGCGCTCTGGTCGGAGACGCAGTAATAATACAAAGAGAGGAACGATGTAAAGAGAGGGTATGACACAGTGCGGATAAAGTCTCTAGGCAACTGCATAAGCGGCTTCACTACAGTTTGGAAGCAATTCAAAAAACTTAAAATGTAATCTTTTTTTTTGGTTGTTTGAAATGCAACCTGTTTGTGTGTGTGTTGTGTGTTTTTTTTTGCTTTGTGAGGTGCTTAGTGTATTGGCCCAACTACCGTTTCAATGTGTGCTGTTTTTTTGTTTTTTTATTTTATGTGGAGAGGGCGAAGGATGACTCTCGAAGTATGAACTGATCCTTTTGTTTAAGTTTGAAGGTTAATGGATGTTGCCTATCGCATCGACCTGTAAAGTTGTCAACGTCTTTGCATTGTGTGAACACTGCGGCGCTTGAACTGTGTTAGACTTCGACCCTTTGTTTTTTTACTTTTTTTTTGTTGTTGGTGGAGATGACCTTGAGATTGTGACTATATAAGGAGGTGGACTAAATAAACCAGTTAGCTGAGTTTGAGACGTCGTCCTGTCTACCTGCTTCCCTTCTACGTTTTGATGTTTCTTCTACCCCAGTCTCAGGTTAATTCAACATGGTTAATATTCACCAGCTCGCCTGCACCCTTACGATTTTTTCTAAGTGTAAGTTGATCGCGATTTTTTAACACAGTAAAATCATCGTCATCTCTTGACGAGAACTAAGCTGGTGCGACTAGATTTTTTTTATGATTGTAAAAATGGTTGAAGTCTCCCAGGCTTTCCTTACTTGCTTTTTAACAACGACAGTTTTGTACAGGAAACACTCGGCATAAGTAGATTTAAATATAGACATAAACTTATCATATGCTCCGTGCGCGAAATGTTTTTTGAACAAAAGGAGCTCCAGTGTGTTTCTATAATTAGGATTCGAAGCTATCGCAGATTCTACTTACTCTGTCATAAATTTGAAAAGTAAAGTGTTTTCCAATTCTCCTGGAAAACTTGCAGGTTTCAAAACATAATATATTGGTAGATGATCGCTGATGCCACAACTTATTGTACCCGCATTGTCAACAATAGTGCTTACAGTGTTAATAACAACATCAGTAGCACTTGATGTAGAAAGTGTAATACTAGTGGAAAACGCAATTACATTGAAAAGAAAAGCACTACTAATGAAGGTGCTATTCAGTCGGGACGAAACGGAACTGTTTTCGAAAATATTCACCTTTAGATCACCGCCCAGAACCAGGCGAGTAGCTATTCTGTGGAGAGAAATTCTGAATATCTCTCCATAAAAGAAAAATAATTACTAATGTTGACATCTGATGGTTGATACATAACAGACGATTGCTCACGTCACTGCTTTACACTTACAATGCAATAGTCATTTGTAGTTGCGTTAAATGTGTCGAGTATACTTCTCACTCAATATCTTGTTCGAAATAAATACAAATCCTTTCCCTTGTTTCCCGCTTAGCTTTAAGAAGAAATTAAGGTTTTAAGCAAAATAAGTGAGGAACTAAACGGCAGAGATTCGTTTCATACATTTTCAAGCATCTTCGCACGCGCGATTAGATCGAGTGCACGTATCGGCTTCCGTACCAGCCATTTTGAGAAAGTACCGCGTCACTCCAGTTAATGTTTTTTTGTTTGTTTTTTTCGCACCAAGGTTTGGTATTAATGACTAAAGGCGACATGGCGCCACAGAAAGCGGTTTCACTGGGAGCTTTGGAAGCTGAATGCAGCGCTGCTAAGTGATCAAGCATTTTTAGAAGCAGTAGATGACCTTTTTTTAAAGTTTGCTCGAAGGTGCAGAGGTCGACGTCTTTGGGGCATGGGAGCTCCTCAAACAATATGTTAAACTGGTCGCTGTGAAAAGGTCGTCGATTTAAGCACTTGAGTCTCGTCGCGCTGAAAGTAGCTTATTTACCGACTTCGCGCAGCTCTGTCGAGAACCGAGTTCGAGAATCCCGGCGCAGGCCCCGAAAATTCAGAAGGGGTTAATGAGCGCTTAGACGAGCTGCACCAGAAGCGCTTCCGGAGAGCTGTACTCCGAGCATCAGCTCGGAAAAGTATTTAGCTAGGTGAGCAACCGACGAGACGTGCCGTTGCTGACGTGAAACGGTACGCGCTCCGCGAAGAGATCGGAGAGATCGCGGGTACGGAGTATTCAGCTGCACAAACCCAAGAGTGATGAAGAAAAAAAGCCTTTGTCGAGCACTATCGGCAACTCTTCGATAGCCAAGTTAAAGGAAGGAAGAATCCCGCGTGCGAGAGACTACTCAGACTTTTCCTCAGCTAGTCCGAGAGGAGCAGAAAAGGCTTGAGGAGCCTCTTCGAGCAAGTACAGGGTCACTCACGGTTTGCCGAACGCTATGACGGTGGCAAGTTGCCTATGGCGTTTCACCTTCCGTCAGACGCAGCGGATGCTACGAGGGAACGGGACCAATCAAGCAGCGTCGAAGGTGCAAGTCACTAAGCTTGTTCTGTTTATGATTGGTTCAGCGATGATAGTGCTGCGAAAACATTACGAACGCCATGATGGTGCCCTCTGCGCTCTGGATTCGTCGCGCAATCTCGTAGCATCGGCTGCGTCTGGCATGAGCGGCAGTTTTTTATATTTAGAGGCGTGGTATCCACCCGTTTGTAGCTGTGTTTTTTTCTTTTTTTTTTCTGGAGCCTAGAAACGTAGAACGCTGCTACGTTCGTTCGCACGGGCGTGCATAGTTTCAATCGCAATGTCTAATGACGTTGACGAGGCTACAGAAAGTCACAGGTTACCGGCCGAAAACGTTGTGTGACGTAAGCTATAAGATTTTCGCGAAAATCTTAGGGCGCCGTATTCAGGGTGCTTGCCCGTCTGCTTGTCGGGCAACGATAAACCAGCGGCATTCAGGGCCGCACGATAGCGACAACCAACCACATGGCGCGTAGTGTTTTTGAGGCGTGCGATGACGGGGTGGGCCAAGTCGCCATGCTTCAGATCAATTTTGACAACTTTTTGTGATCGTATCACGACGTTCTTCCGACGTTCTAGAGCGATCCAATGTGATCTCAGTCATCTATTACTAAATTGCATATGATCTTAGTCACCTATAACCAGATTGCATCGTGTTTTTGTTGATAAATAGTTGTGTTGTTTGTTTGTTTCTTGAAGTGTTCACTTTCTTGTAAAATGCCCCCTGGGCCTTCAAGGAATAATAAATGACAATGATGAAAATGATGACGATTTTGGAGGGCGCCAAAATAGCTTACAAGGAACTGCAAGACGGAACTTACTGCTAACAAAGAGTTAACTGAAGCAATAGGTGTTGGTTGGTCCAGTCTAGCGGAGATGCCTTTTGTTGCCTTTATTTTCCAATGTGTACTTGGAGCTTTCTGTTTTACCGTGCTGAACAGCGAACAGCGTCGGCGCTTCATTTTGGGCGATGTTCAATTGAGAGCTATCAGTTACGCAGTCAGAAGTTCCAGTATTTTGTCGAGATAATCCGAGCGTCAGATCTGCGGTAATTTTGCGCTTATTATATTTGTGAGGCCACAGGTGTTATCGTCAACTGATCAAAGGACCGTAGTTTTTGGTATAGGGCGTGGGACTATAACACCTTCAGAATTCAGAGCTATTAGCAGGGATAGCGTACCGTGCTAATGCTTTGGCGTGTCACTCAATTGTTATTGCGAAAAGAAACCATATTGGTCGGGCGTCGCCACCGTCCTCGACAGGCGCGTTTCTCGCGGGAAAAGACGTGACCAGTATTTTCACCCAAGAAACAGTCTGTAATGTTTTTCTTATTGCCAAATTATGGTATGTGTTGCAAGTATTTCATTGTGCACGTAAAAATGTGCAAACATTTCCTCACGTGTTCTAGACTTTTATCTGGAAATCTTCCTGGGAGCCCGTGAGACGTGATAACCTGTGTCATCGTGCAAACTAGTGGGATACTGGGGCATTTGTTTGTACGACAGCTGGTGTTTCTTTTCTCTACGTTATCTTGACTGTGCATCCCTTCATACGCACGTTCATCCAAACAAAATTGTGACAGCATTTGCCCGTATTTTCTTGTGTCGTCTTCTGGGGGGGGGGGGGGGGGGCAAGGGGGGGGCGGGCGGGCATCGAGACTTTTCGGGTTTCAGAAAGAGATTGTCTATGCCCTCGCACTTTTTGACTGCACGTTTTTCGTTAGAGCGACTTTGGATTGTATGCAACAGAATGCTAAAGGACCCCTTTATGATAGGTTTATTTCCAGCGCCGATTCATAGAAATGTGGCCTGCAGTGGAGACCGTAGTGTATTAAAGCTAGTGTATTCCTCTTCAGTAAAAACAGTTTCTTTTATTGCACTGCAATAGTTTACTGGTGAAAGCTCAGCTTAAGAAAAAAGGGCGGTAGAATGTCGATTACATAGGCTACCCGAGACGTTCAGGCTCGCTTTTATTGACTTCTAGGATGCAGTTTTGTTCCGAAATGCCCTCCGGCGTACATTGAAGAAAGAGTTATGCATCACCTCCTGCGGGCGTACGTTGGCTAAAGTTGGTAAATGATTATTGTGTGTCGTACAAGATGTTTCTTTCTCTATTGGGGCTATGTAGCATTTCGCACTCATGTATAATAGTTCGGCATGCGAACGCTAATGCCAAAGCTATTTCTTTTAACTTGTAAAACAAAACGAAAGTGCATTTACCACACGCGAGCCTTACCCGAGTGGCGAGACTTAGGTGAAGTACTGCTCGAAATGCGGGCTTTTTTAATATGTGCTGCAAACGCTTGCGGTATATTTTTATTTTGTATAAACTTGCATTTGCTTGTTTTCTATATTAAAAAATTTTCTCGTGCTTTTGAGCAAAGGCGTCGGTTTGCGGATAGCAAGGTCCTGGGTTCGAAACTTACTGAGGCGTTTCGTAACTTTCGCTTGTTACAATAAATTACGCCGATTTACGAGAACGTATGATTCAATATGGCTGAGTATGCCTTCTCTTTAAATTCTTATACTTTGCTTGCTATGAGCTGTGTATGTTTTATATTGCCCTAGCCTGTAGGCAACGCTTTTTCGTTACACTTTAGCGTCACACTTTCACTTGAATTCCAGCTCCTAAACACATTTTGTGTTGAACCACTTCGTCACCACGAACTGCTTTACAATGTTATTGTTCCTTTAAGTGCAGCTACAAAGCTTAGCCGATCATGCGTTATTTGACGACCAGGTAAGTAAGTGGCATCCAGCAGCATTGATAAAGTGATCTACAAAAATTCCTTGGGCGTGACGTTCCTTTCGGTATTCCTCAAAGAACTTCGTTCAGCGCCAACTATTTTGTTTTTCAAAACTGAATGCACTTAAGACTACAGTTCAATATTCTTCTACAGTATTAATGTTATTAAAGATATGCTGCACTGCGCTGTGCATCCTGTTTCAAGAAAGTCTCCCTTCGATCGAATTGTTTAGTTATGGCCTCACAAGCCTTGCAGCAAGCCAAAGGCAACAAAACCCCAGACTTCTACATTCTTTATCTCGCTGCGCTTGTTATTCCGACCTCGGGTACACCCAAAACCGATTTCAACGTCCGCCTCAGGTAAACAAGCCCTCGGCAAAACCTTTTGGAAGGGAACACCTGACACTGGGAGGATTCGAGGACTGAATAGAAACCGGAGATTATGCTCGTCTTGGCTTCTTATATGATCAACTTGTTTTTGTTTTGTTCCTGTGGCATTCGCTACGCTACTCGTGTGTCGGCTTTAGTTGCCGTCTGAGTTCGATACAAGCTGCTTTCCCTAACGACCCAACCAGCCAACGAAATGCCTACTTTTTGAAGTAAACAAAAACTTTCCTTCTCGCTCGTCCAAGGTACAATCAACCTGAAGCACTCACGCGTCTGGTTTATACATAGACTGCGGTTGGATTCGCTTCTATGTTCGTTTGGTAACTTAGATAAAAACGCGAGTGTGGCTCTGAGGGCACTATTTTGCATACGCTTCAAAAGAAAGGCGGACGCTATCCGAATTTATCTTCCGTTGTGAGGGTGCGTATTGAGGTTTGTATTGTGTCTGTTTGGTCGCCTTTGAAACGCGGTGAACAACACCTTAGCAGAAGTAAAACCTCGCGGGTGCATAGTAGTGTTTTTAGGGAGCGATGAAAATAGAAAATGTTGCTTTAAATATACTAAACTCTAGCATGGAGGGGGGGGGGCGAGCCCAACAATAATAGCTGGATTCCATCTCCACCCGTGCCCGTTTTGATCTGGGTGATCCTTGGGAGAGTTCGTACAATCCCTTTTGCGTGATGCACGTTAAAAGCCGCGCTTTTGCAGTCGCACTGCACTGGCTATACTATAAGCTGTGGACGCTTTGCAGTAGCCCTGCATGGGCGCCGCCATAACCAACGTCCAGTTTATGTTCCCTCTTATTCGAAGACATGATGGCGCTTAAGACAAGGACAAAGGGAGACTAGACAACACGGAGCGCTACTTCAACTGTTTATTAGTAGCGCTCCGTGTTGTCTAGTCTCCCCTTTTGTCCTTGTCTTAAGCGCCATCATATCGTCAAATTCCCAGTACCAACTAGCCCAACAATCTGCATTGATTCCTCTTATTCGGTTTACTTCTCTTCATAATTTACATAACAGGTCGAGTTATTGCCACTTTAGATTCTATAGTGTCCTTCTACCCAGCACTAGCCTGTGTGGAGGCTCGTCAACGCCCGTTGCAATGGTTCGGTATCTCTGGAAGACAAGAGAAGGTCAGCGATTGGGGCGGTAATCTGGCGCGTACGCAAGGTGACTATACAGCGTAGACGCCAGATGCCATTTAAAGGCAAATAGCCTGTCGCTTGATCTTACATCCAACAAATTGCAATTTTTGCGCCTCTAAATCTGGCAAGATTAATGGAGCACTCATTATCACAGTAAAAAGTGGTAGTAAGGGTGTGAAAATGGTGGTTCGAATTGAATCACTCTGCGTCTTCTATAGGCTTCAAAGTGCAAATGAGGGCCACTAGATCCTTGGTTCTCTTACACTGTTGAAGCTAGTAATTGTGCTGAGATATTTGATTTGAAGCGATATTCGCAGATCCGTAGGTGGTGGAGTGGTAGGAACGTCTCGGGTTTTCATAGCAACACATACCACTTTCTTTTCAAATGCACTGACGGGTACTTAGCCAACACCACTTTTACTTCGTTTTACTCTAAGCCAGAAGGCAGTTAGTGATGGCAGGCAAGGGCATAAACACAGATTGAAACATCAACGTCACAGCCCGATTTCTGTGCTTGGTTTTACTGGAAGGCAATAAAACACACACATATGAAAAAATAGAAAAAGATCGCAACGTTGCTTCGCTATTGGCACTGTTTGAATAGTGTCATAAGCTCCAAGAGCCAGCTGCGCTTAAAGGTACGTTGAAACAAACTGCAACGACAAAACCATACTGCTGGCTTTTCTACGCCACCTCCAGTGAGGCAGATCAAGGCACTGAAGAGTTGCCGTTAGTGCGTCGGAGTTCAACTGGAACGAACGGTTCCCGAGACTGAACACGAGCGCCTGCCGAACGGTGACTCAATAGTCTTGTCCAGCTTGCTTAAAGGCTCTGTTAAGGCTCTGTTATACTCCGACGTAACGCGTGCGCGCGTGCGGGCGCGTCACAGCGACGTCACGTCGGCGAAAACCCGGCGCTCTATACTCCGGCGCCGTGGCGTAATTCCGACGCGACCGGCGGCGTTCGACGCAGCCTGACCGCCTCGACGCCAAAATGGAGCATGCCGTATTCCGCGCCGGCCGCGCCAGCGACGCCGGACCAGGACGCATCACGCGCTGGCTCCCGGCAGCCCTCGCGGGGGAGCGCGGCGAATACGAGCAATAGCAGACAACGGGAGCCCCACTCGTGTGGCGTCATTTTTGAAGAATCAGACTCGGTCGTCGAGAAGCTGATCGAGGGAATTCGTTCTCCCCGTGTGTCTACGACACGAAAGAAGCTTGAGTACCGTAGACCGTGCGCTTGTGAAAGATGTACCGTATGTACATTGACCGCCTACGCTTGCGGCGCAGAGCGGTGCACCAACAGTGCAAGCGCGAGTTTTCGTCGTGCAAAGGTACACATCGCGACGCTGTTAGCGCGGACGCGACATCGGCGCCTTTTCGCATTTTACTTTTAATAGTATTGGCGAGCACGAAATTTGATCGCTTCCATTATAGAACTAAATGAGCTCTTTCCGTGGCAATAATAACTGGATGACATCCCTTGGTTTCAAAGAGAAAACTGGAAAAACCGGTGGTCGCTTGTTCGCGCTAACTGCGTAGCGCTCCACACGTCCACGCCATCGCTCGAACGCGCGCTCAAGAGGCGCGAGAATTTTCGTCTGCTATTCGAAACGAAAAGGAACCGGGAGTGGGCACTCTCGCAGGAAACGTCCCCTCGTAGTCAGATTCTGCGCATGCGCCGCGCCGGCCGCCGCACCGACCCGCGCCGCGGGAACCTGCCAGGGCCGCCGGAGTATAAAGAGGGCGAATTTTTGACGCACGCGGCGTGACTGACGTGACGTAGCCGACTACGGCCAGCGTTCGCTTGCGCGCGCGTTACGTCGGAGTATAACAGAGCCTTTACCGTAGGTGTAGTAGAACCTCCAGCGCTAAGGTCTTTGATCATTGAACTTCATTTCAGTAACACTATGCCGTGGACACCGGACAAAAAGCTACCAAGAGATAGCTTGACTGGGTCCGGTGACCCAGCACGTGAAAGAAATGAATGATTTAAACCAATTTTATTTAAAAATTCCTTAAATTACACAAAGCAATTTAACACATTTCATAAACATTACTATAAAACAGTTGAAAATATTCCGATAAAATTCCCGCAAAACAATTTAGCTAAACAAAAAAAAAAAAAGTGCCCACGTTTTTCTAGTTATATAACGAATATCAATCCGGTTCATGCAAATGTTGTTGAGCAGTGCATGCAGGTAGGTTATTAGCAAGAGACTTCAGTGCATAAATTGTACGGAAATTTTTAGCCGTCCAGACTTTCTGTGACGAGCATTGTTGACTGATTTACATTTAGTCAGGTTTTGCTAGATCCGCCAAAAAAACAATTAACTCCAAAGTTGAGAAGACGAAAGCCAATTATAAATGATAATCATAAACACTGGAATGAAATCTTCATGACATTGCAGCTCAAAAATAAAGGTTCGACATGTGTGCCGTGTGGAACATTTGCAATAAAACTACGCATTTCGTTTCTGTATAATCATTAGTTTGTTGATATTAGTTTTGGTTGTGCCCCAGACTAAATGGCAAAAGTTGATTAGTGAGCCAAACAGGGCATGATAAATTTGAATCTTATATTTTGTAGACAAAAGCGAGCGACAGTGACCGATAATACCAACTACCTTTGCCTGTTTGTGAGTTAGGAATTTTATATAATGATTCAATTGCGTATACTCTGAAAAAATGACGCCTAGCGTTTTATGATGATATTATTTCAACCTGCTGCTACCAAATTTAGGTGCACATTTATATCAATATTTTTATTTACTGGTCTAAAAGAAACGCTTTCGTTTTAGCAGTATTTGTTTACAGGCCATTTCGTTCTGACCACAAAAGAAACTTCTCCAAAACAAAATTACCTTTAATATTCAGTTCATCAATATTCGTCGCAGTAATGAAAATGCTAAAATCATCCGCATACACTATTAAACGTGATTATTTACAGACGTTCAGGATGACATTAATATACACATTGTACAGAAGTGGGCCATGTATGCTGCCCTGTTGAACACCAGACTTTAATAGTTGCAACGAAAAATATAACCATTTACTGCGATAGATTGCTTGAAATGGTATGAAAGAATAAGTCATAAAGACGTGCCCAGTATACCACAATAGCAAACTATTTCAAGAAGCTTTGTATAATTAAGAGAATCGAAAGCTTTGCTAAAATGAATGAAAGTCCGTTAACACTGAATGTTTATTAAAAAAAAGTCGAAACGACAAAAAAATTTTGTTCTAGCCCTTTAGAAAGTGTGGTATAGTACAGATATTGGTCTATAATTTGTAACTACATGTTTTCACTTCCCTTATGCAAAGCAGAAACATTTGCGAGTTTTATGGTGATGGTAACTTGTCAGTTGACAAGACCAAGTTAAATATATATGCTAACACTGGCGCAATTATATCAGTCATAATTTTAATGGGCTGTATAGTTATGTCATCAATGTCGTGACTTCTGCTATAACTAAGTCCCATAAATGCACGAAACTTGTAATTCGTGTTTAAGTGCCAGAGAAACAGATTCGTCCAGTCGACTCGAAATAAACCAGGAAGTACACTCATCGTGAGAGCTGGAAGGCAACTTGGTGAAGTGACGGTTAAAATACTCGGAGAGCGGTATGCCTGCCACTATTTCAAGAGATATTGAAAACGTATCTATTATTTTCTTTGGTTTGCTGCGTTGAAATAAATGGTTAAGGGCTCCTCTACAATGGCGGGGCGATTTTTGTCCATGTCATGAAAAAGACGTTTCTGATAATTTCATTTTGCCTTTTAAAGGGGTACACCGGCGGCGATTTATTTAGCTACCCAAACTAACTATATTTTCTGTATCTCCAGCCTTTACCCTTTCCGGTATGCTAGTTAGTATCGCAAAGTTTATATTAGTTACCATGAAATCGG
Source organism: Ixodes ricinus (assembly GCA_037355805.1). Taxonomy (NCBI): domain Eukaryota; kingdom Metazoa; phylum Arthropoda; class Arachnida; order Ixodida; family Ixodidae; genus Ixodes; species Ixodes ricinus. The sequence continues at coordinate 20,278 of JAZHYW010031058.1, read as the reverse complement.
CAAATGAAAATAATGCAAAAAATTTAAATTCATATATACCTGCACTTTTCAGTGCCGTAACGTGAGTGGCAGGCAGGCTTGCTAGTCTAGCAACTAGTCTAAAAAATAGACTATGCCAAGTATTGGTTCCGGGCAGGCGCGTGGGTAATGGGGCTAGTTTCCAAAGCATTCATTTGACACCATGACACTGCATGCATTCAGTTTGTGACAAATTCTACAGACCAAAGAGTGAAACCATTCCTAAACTGGCTTCACTTCTTATTGTTGCCTGTAGAGACTTTCTGATTGAAGAACACGGTGAGGACGAAAATTTTAAATTCAAATAACTTCTGAAAAAGCATTCTGACCTAATAATTGGGCAAATCGAGGACCATGAAGCAAACCCCGGAGTACCCCTTAAAGTGTAGATATAAGTTAACTTAGATAATTCTTGAGCGCAGTAATATCACGGTCATCCCTTGACGATAGGTAGGTATGATACAACCAAGCTTTTCCCGTATCAGTGCTAAAATATTTGAGGTAACCCATGCTTTCCTTATTCTCTTTGTAACCGTGGCCGTCTTAAACGGAAAAGACCCAACATAAATAGGCTCAAATGTACTCATAAACTCATCATATGCGCTGCTCACGCGCTGTTTTGAAAATACAGTGCTTCAGTCAGTTTTCATGACTGTATTTTAAAAACATCGCAGTTGGCTGTCTGTCACAGGTTGAAAAGTGAAATGTTTACTTGCGCCGCTGGATAATTCGTGAGTTTTAAAACATAAAAAGATAGGTAAATTATCGCTTGTCACTACTTATCGTACCTGCACTTCCAACAACAGTGTTTATATTTGTATAAAAACATTAATAGCACTTCATGTGGAATGCGTAGTTCTAGTGGGAGACAGAATGACCTTGAAAAACCCGCTACTACAAAGAGTGTCATTAGGTCGTGACGAAACAGACGAGTTCTCTCAAATATTCACATTTAAATCACCGCCAAGAACAGGCATACAGTTATTCATACTAACAAAATCTAAACATATCTCAAGAAAAAACAACCAATTGTCAAAGTTGCCAGCTGGAGGGCGATATATTACAGAGAGTAGCTGACGTCTATTTTGCAGACTCACAATTCTATAGTCATGGAGTCTTCTCCGCAGGAGACTCCATGATATTGCCCCCACAGCACCGACAGCAAGGTACTTGAGAGACAATCGAAAACTCGGGACCAGCTCGCGGTTTGCAGCGAAATATTATTCCTTTTTTTTTCGTCATTCACCCGCAAGTAAGTCGGCGCCAAATATTTCTGTGTGTGAGATTTAAGGGAACTGCCAAAGCCCTAAAATGCCACCGAAGCAGACGGCCAAGTGTTCGCTGTGTTTTGCTGCACAAGTGCCGGCTGGCTCGTGCTTGCTTTGGTTTCAGTAGTTATGGTAAATTGTCTCACGGAAGCTTTCTTGAATCAAAGTGGTTGTCTCCCGTAAAGTGTTCCACACGCCTTTAAAAAACATATATATGACATTTATTTAATAATATTAAATTACGAGGGGCGTTCATAAAGTTCGTAATATTGTCACGAAGGAATAGAGATTCAGCAATCAAACTCGAGTAGGAGTTGAGACTTTCTCTGCATGTTCGCCACCAAAAGTTACCCACTTTTCCCAGTGATGCACCACATGCCGGACGCCATTGTTGTAGAACTCCTCGTCTTGAGTGTTCAGGAATCGCTCCACTTCAGCAATCACTTGGTCACCGTCCTTGAAATTCTTTCCTCTTATTTGGCCGCACTAGAAGCGTCTGTGCCATTTAACCAAAAGTGTCGTAAACTGGGACGTTGTCCCGAACAACGCTCCCAGATTGGAATGCATATCCTTGGCATTGCTTCCCTTCAAATGAAAAAAAAACGGATCACTGCAGGTGCTTGGCACCCACGGGTGGTGCCATTTTTGTTTCGTCTTCCTAGCGGCGTTACGAGCCTATAGCATGCGATGTTTATACTGTGCGGAAACGAGAGGGAAGCACGCGCATGTTGATGCCTGTTATGTTCCGTTTCCTTTAATTTTTGTGCCGATAATACGAACTTTATGAACGCCCCTCGTATACTTTATTCTCAGTAAGCGGAATTATCATTTTGTTCCACGCGAAATCATTAGCATGTGACATATAGCAAAAATACGCGCACTGACAAAAGTCGGAACGTTTTGGGACATCCTTTCAACACACGTCCTGGGACAACGACCGCAGAAGTCAGCTGCATGCTTAAAAAATGTTTGACGTAATCGACAAGTACAAAAATATTTAGCTTCACAAAACGTAATTATCATTACAAATTAGAAACAAAAGCAAATCAAGCGTTATATGATTAAGCCATAAGAAACCCATAATCTAATTTATTAATAATTAGCACAGTATTGTTCGTCCCGACATTCAGTCTGGCAACTTCGATAACTATCATCGTCCGAGTGTGTGGTAAAAGTAATTAGTCCTTAGTGGTTTATAGAGCAGGAGGTTTGTCTGCCAGAACATGGCGACGAATGTATGGTACCTGTCCTTGCTAATGTTGGTCTTTGGTGCCTGATGAAGGGGGAAATCGAAGACAGGCCTCTGTGTGGAGCCTGGGCAGTCAAGACGCCATACTCGGGTCAACTTTTTTGTCATTTCCCGCCCGAGCAGAGCTGTGATCCGTGCTCAATGTGCGCGAGTGCACGGCTATCAATAGCTTTGACTTCATTGCCAGAAAACTTTGTCTTCACAACCCAGAGTGAGGATACTTTAACTTCATCTGCTTGTGCAAGTACGTGCAATGCCAAGCTTTTATGCACTATGGAAATTAGAACATAACCACAACCGCATGGGTAGCACGTGCCCTACACGTAGTAAAAGAACAGAAGCACCTCTACCGAACTTCTCACAGCGAATATATTTTAGGGTGTCACATGAATCCACGAACTTCTTACCTTCGGCACAGGCCCAACAGATCATAAAAACAAAGTAGTGTTTCGTTCGGACTCGCGTCGAAAAAATCCGTTGACACACACAAGCTAACTCCGTCCACAAGCCTTGATGTAGCGAACTCTATCGAGGGTTTTACTTAGGTAGCCATCTCGTACAAAGGAGTAGTTATTTGTCCCTTCCGAAACTGAAACGCATAGAGAAATAACTGCAAGGCGAAGAACACAGTCACGTTTGTACGTCTGCCGTTAACATACGAACCACCATTGGCATACGAAAAGTAAGACAGATATTTTCGGCTCCTATAGACCATTCCATTTGGAGCTCTCTGGGCGGCAACATTTGTGTTCAAAAGCAGCGCCCTCTCCATACATCCGGGAAATTCAGCGGGTTCGGCGGGGTAAAAGCGAGAAAGAGGGCACGCGTCCCACTCCGCTAGCAGACGACAAACCGGGAGGTTGCCATTCTCCATCTTTGGGCTGTAGCGGCGGGCTTTACGGAACATCGAACTCTCGCTCGTGGCTGCCGTTGTGAAGTGGTTCGCGTTCTTAGAATAGTTGTGGCTACTCCAAAATCAGCCTATAGCTCTATGTTGTTCTAGTTCGGTAAATGATCAACTAGCATATCTTTTTTCCGTTACTTAAATAGCAGTTCGGTCATCCGGCAGTACTACCCCCAACTACTGCGTATATTGTGGAAGGAGAGCACGTTTTGATTTATTATTTCAGACTTCCACTCAAGGTCGCTAAAAGCCTACGTAAAAAAAGGTACAGCAACCGGATTTACTATTCGCCGGAGAGACCGGCCAATCTGACAGTTTTCTTTATTTCTTTTTTATTTGCACGCAGGTAACAGCGGAATTGGACCCTGTTAGTCTTTTTTATCTAGCATAGTATTACACGATAACTGGCATACCAAAATCTGCGCATCTGCGCTTGAAATTTCCAAAATAACGCGTTTTTAAACAGAGTTTGTACGCCAGCCGGATGCTAGGTACTGCCCACTCGGGAAAGCAGACGACATGCGGGTGAGAGGGGTGGGCATTTTTTCTCTCTATTACCCTTTCTGCTATGGCCCTAATGGAACGGTCTATATGGTACTGAGATTCTTAAAGGGCCTATTTAAGAAACAAGCGTAGTTTTGACGATTATCATATAGCTAAAAATGCAGGTAGAAAAGTGTTCAATAAAAACATACAAGACAAGCTTCTGGAAAAGTAATTAATAAACAACCACATGCAACGCGCTTCACGTGTGGAAATAGGTAAACAGAAAAATTTGACGAGTTTCGAACACACGCGTTTTCCACGGCGAATAACGCTATGGTGATGCGGCAATCCTGATTTGGTAGGACATCCGTGAAAATAATCAAGGGATTTGAAAGAACTTTATAAGCATGTTTTGGATTAACAAAATCAAATATTTTACGTTGGTGGAAAGCGCTGAGATAATTACTGACCCCGCCAGCGCGATAAAAGCAGCGTCGTCACAGTTGAAACTTGCCCAAACTATGAAAAATAGGCCTGATTGTAAAATGTGATTATGTAATTTTTTTTAAGTTATACTTTGTAATCAAGTTTAAGGTAAGGTTTATATTGAAAACAAAACAAACAAACAAACAAAAACGGACGGAAAATGTCGCGTTTAAACAAATATATTTTCCGGGGCGGGGAGTTATACTTGTGAAATTCTTTCAAGAGTGACTAATAACGCGTCTTACGTTTTCCATTTCCGTTTTATTTATCTCGATTATTATAAACGCAGTATATGTACACATACATGCATGTCATACACCGCAGAAGAAAGAATGAAAGCCGGAAGTTAACAAAAGGCGACCTTCATAGCAAAGCACATCAATTCGTCGCTCGCATTTTCAGCCAGATAACAACAACCCCTCGATCACGAATTCATAATGTGGAAGACGTGTACCGAAGAACTGTAAAACCACGAAGAGATGCAAGTTGTGGCACAATTTTATTCCTTTCGTCACTTATTCTTAGATCCCGCGAACGGGCTCAGCCAAAGCGGGAAACCGTGCTTTTGCGATAAGCCGGCGTATGGCGAACGGATGTCAAACCACCAATTAGGCAGGCGGCAGACGACCTCATTTCTGCTACAGCTACGCGGCGCATGGTTACAACTTCACCGCAGCAGATCGGCACCGACACGCCAACCACAAAGGCTGTCGCCCTCCCTCTTTCCAATGGATGACGTGCAGCTTGAGCGAACGCATACAACCAGGGCATTCAGTTGATCGCATCTCACCGAAACCTTCCTGGTTTTGCTGTCGTTGAAGCGGAGGAGTGATGGAGACAGCTGCCTTGCACGATGGCCACCAGACGTCAGATAATCTTCTTCAATATCTGTCTGGCTTTCGGAGTGCTTGTTCTGGTACTACAGTTCGTCTACACGAAAAGGTCGTCGGTGGTGGAGTCACCGAGCACCCAAGACTATGGATCTGCACCCTACTTCACAGATGACGGTGCCGCTTGGCTCGATTCATGGAGGCAAGCAAGTCCAAACGTCTATATCTTCTCGGCATATCTGGACTCCAGACTGGGACCCAACAAGACGACCATTCGGGTTATTGGAGCTGTCCGACAGAGGCCCGAGCTGAAGGTAACATACAGTTGCCTGGTGGACGACGATACCGAAAAACGTACGCGTCCGATCGTCGCAAAAATGATTATTCTCCAGGTGAGCACTCTCGAACTTCTTGTGTACTTGTGAAACGCGTGGGAGGGGGATGGGGGGATTTATGAGCGGTAATTATTAGGCAGAAGCTTAAAACGTTACTGTACAAAAAACTGTTCGCGCCAATTTCGGCAAATAAAGTAAGTCCGGATAAGTTTACGAAAACCGGTATGCTAATGTGCTTTCAGGATGTAGGGTTGAGGTCCAGATAAACTATCGTGTTTCCGGTCTACAAATTGTACACAACTCCCAACCCCTAGAAGCAGCCGTTTTGACAAAAAAAAGTTTATATAACAGCTGGCCTGTGCTATTACCCTTATTATGGTATATAAGTCGCTCTTTGTATAAATTTCACATTCTTGTACGGTCGACACGGCGAAACTAATAATACTAAACCCGCATATGTACATTGTGATCACAATATACACGCAAGCGGCAGCCAGTTTTGATATTCTCGCTAACGAATCGAACGAGAGATAAAACTCCTGCGGCCTACATCTCGCACAGTTCGTACGTGTAAGAAAAAAACAAAAACAACATATGTCTCACCGTTTCATAAGACGCACACACGAAAATTTGAGACGAAACCCACGACACCGGAAAAGTAGGTATTTAATGTCCAAGCCAGTTTCTTCTAATAAAATCTTTAAAAAAATGACAACCTTATATAAGAAACAACAGCATGGACGGAAACGCAGCTTTGCTCTAAGATGAAATAAACCATGCAATGCACATCCGACGCTTAATTAAACTTTATTTAGATTGACCACCAGCGCTTGACGAATCCAGAAATGTGGAAGTCGTAACTGGTGAATTCGCACAACAGAGCCAGCAGTGACGACACCGAATGCGGCAACTTTCAAATAAAAAAAAAAAAAGCGTACCATGCATTTATTTAGCAAAACAAACGGTAACAAATGCCTAACCGCTCAGTTGTAGCACTTTGTGTTTTGTTTAAGGATGCAAAGACTCACAAGTGTGTAGAAAAGTTGAGTGGGGTACAAGCCAACGCGGGGAAACGTGGGATGCTGCAGGTTTTGTAGACATTGTATTCGTGCCAACTGAAAGAGACAGCACGCGCCTCACAAGATATATTCATACCACTAATACGAATGCTGTCTGTATAGGACTCCGGAATTATAAATGTTTTATATTTCATTCTTTTATTTCTGACAAAAAAATGTTTTTTCTTTTTTGTAAAACGACCACACATATCGGCACGAACCCAGTATCTGCAAACTGTTTAGAGCGCATTATTATGACCACATCAACTCCTCTTCTGAATTTACTTTGTGCGACACATTATGCCTCGTTCCGACAGTTTTCTTTATAGTAGCGTTCAGAGCGACCAAAACTACATCAACGAAAAAATCAACGGGCCAGATATTCTCCATGGAACGGTATAAACAGTGCAAAAGGAAGCTTTGTGAAGAAAACAAGAGTTACCGCTGCAACGGTGTTCCGATTTCTGATATCGTTTTGGTCACTGAGCGCAACTGAGGCAAATGTGTGAACCAGAGGTACAAGAGCGTACGCCACGCTTTGTGTGCTTCGCACCGTGCACGCGCGCTCGTGTCCCAGCAAGCATCCTTCAAGGTATCTCTCGCGTGTTACACACTCGAGGACAACTTCGCAGTCAAAGATACGAGAAGGCATGTTTGCAGCGTCGAATGGAGCTGGGAACACGCATCCCTATCTTCATAAATCCACAGAAAGTGTTCTACTTTCGCTTGCCTGTACGGGATGCCTTTACAACTACACGTTTATTATTTTTCAAGTAACATTTGTAGATATTTAGATTATATTAAGATTTTTTGTTTACGTATTTTAGGTTCAATAAATAGCTCACTCAACTTTCTGATCTGGTAAGAACAGTGTGCCTAATAACAAAATCAAAATGATCAAAGGTAGCTGCTCCAGGTCACTGGACGGCGCGCCGAGGAATGGAAAGAGAAAGACAGAAACATACGAGTAGTGCTATCATGGAATGTCGGCTTCGTCCACATTCTCTTTTACTTTAACTGGAATTTTCCAAGCAGTGTGAATAATCACCGTGGGCAGCATGGGGATTGGTGGCCGAGTGGGCTAGCGCACACTAGCGTACAGCAGCTCTGAGCAGGTGGAGCGAAAGCTCGCGCTGCAGAACCCGAGGATCCTGGGTTCAATCCCCACCCTTTCCCCTTTTCAATCCGGATGAACATCGTACCGGCGTGCTGTCGTGTATCTCAACTGCGTGGTTCACGTTAAAGACCTCAGGCTACCAGTCGTACAGCACAGCCTAAATTGCTCATTTAAAGTAGGTACCAATGTCGCCGTGTTCCGGCAGACAACTTCTGCTGCATAAACAACTAATGATTAATTTGATTTTTTTTGCGGGCTGCATCAGGAGGCTTAGCTGTTTTATCGGAAATGCTTAAACGAGCGCGTTTAGTCAAAAATTGTGCTTCTAAATATCAAATACCGGGACAATTTGATTTTTCATCATTGTGTTTTTTATGAAACGTTCAGTGAGCCTATTGGCTACGTGCGCGACCAAGAGCCTCGTTTTGATCGGCTTACTAGGATAGGCCAAACGCTGACTGTGACGTCTTCAGTAGGATGAATTCTACTTTCCTGAAGGAGATGAGAAGGATGCCACACCATCAACTATGAAGGTGTTTGTATAGGAAGTCGTGACTACAAGCTTCCTTCGTGATTTTTAAAAACCATCAAAATTGTCGCTGGCGATCGATAATACTAGACGTGACGGAACTATAAGAGTAAACTACCGAAACATATAGTCATCAATAACAACAAAGGCTGGTTCAAGGCTGGTTCAGAGGCTGGTTCACACTAAAGTCGCTGGATCCTGGGAATGCAGCATCATTGCATTCTCTGCCTGCAAGCCGGACACAAACAGACACAGACGACCAAAGCCTCACAAGATGATTGACTGATCGGTGTCCGTTGCCATGGCAATCGCGATTTCGTCCCCTTCATATCTTCGAGTCGTTGAAAGGGTCGCTGTAATCCAGTCGCACCAAGATCTTTATGGAGCATCATTGTACTGAAGGCGTTTCTCGCTAATATAAACGTCTTTGGCACTGTGCATGCAATCAACTTATCAATCATGCCCATCTCCACAGATCTCTTACGATGATATAGCTTATCTTGCATATTTTAAGACAAAGAAAATTATTTTTCAATACCTCCAAACACCGATATCGCATGTCGAGGTGATATGACGATGTACGCTTGCTTTGCCGGTGTGTAGAAACTAAATTTCCAGTATACAAGAAATTTCTGCATAAATCTACACGTCACCAGCAAATTTATGTCGGTTGTCCAAGAATGAAGAGGTCAAAAAGAAATTGCTCATTTTATAAACCAAAGTGGCGAACATACTTGGAGCTTTGCCCCCTTTTCCAAGATTCAATTACTTTAGTTCACAGGACACCTTTAATTATCGTTTTCTTATGTCACGTATAAGCCACAGAAACATTCGTGTCGCCGATGTCGCGTGCGTATCTCCTTGAACAGGGATCTACTCTAAGCACGCAGCGCAGACGTCCTGTGACTTGTGGCGTAAGCAGACGTAATCTTTCGTAACGTAACGTAAGAAACCGGGACTCTTTGAACCAGCCTCGACTGTAATTTAAAATCAAAATACTTATTCCAGGACGCGTCAGACGGACGGGAGCTCCGTTCACCCTCAAGCTGAGACTAGAAGCTCCGCCTTCAGCACGAGCTTTCTGCCCTTGCTAACATAAGTGTGAACGCGGAGAGCACGCACACAACTAAAGCACTTGATGGAATCCAGCGAGCTCGCACTGAGGCAGGAGCTTCCACCTTAGCTTAAAGGTGAACGGAGTATAGTACGTGGTAGTCTCGCGCCAATGCTTGGAAATAATTGCTCCCGAGCTATCTTTTGCTTCACCTGCTCATTACAACTGTGGCCATGATTCTTATCACCTTCTATTTTTAGAAGGTACTGTCACCGCTACTAGACATACTGTGCCTGTTTGATCGGTATTAGAGGTTGTGATGTTCGTCTGGGTTGCATTATTCTGTGTGCAGCACTCTAAAGATGCCATCGAAATATATTCCTCGTACACTGCAAGCTCAAAGTTAGGTTGAATTTGCCTTTAACGTGGAATACAATGAACGTTTCAGTCGTGAGCTCACGCTTTAGTAGAAGTTTTCGCCTCACGAGCTTTCGTGCAGTTAAGACTTTTTCACGGCTATGACATCGCGGACGCAGCCTTTCCTGAAGTCCACGGCATAGCTGAGTGGGAGTGCGAACAACCGGCTCCGTTTATGTCTTCACTAAAACATTTTAAAAGTTTCTAAATTTTTACTTCTTTTATCACAAAAAAATCATTATTTCGTGTTTGCCGAGCTCAAATATCGAGTACTTCAATCAAGCCTTCGCTAGCACAACCTGTAGCATTATCTTTCTTAAATATTGTGCCCGTGCTCGCTTGTCTCGTGAAATGGTTTATTTTGAAGCTTACTGAATCTACATGACGCTGACAAGCCTGTAAACTCTCCCCGTATTATTTCCAGGAGCATCATCATCACAAGTTCACCGGCGTTTTCTTTCTGTGTCCTTATTCGTGGGACCCCTCCAGCGCGGCCCCCGAACAGTTCGCCTGGGAGTCAGCGGTGCCGAGTTCGGAACATCACAAAGTGTTTCAATCCACAACCGACCCACGACTGAACATCTTGCGGACCATTCTCTAGCCCTCTGTGTCCGTCCTTTTTACGACGGCGTGCCGAAGCTTCACGATTTAGTACATTTCGTCGCGTACTACTCGACTCATGGCGTACGGCGCTTTACATTTTACGACAACGACACCCGACCAGAAGTCAAGGATTACCTTCGGACGCTTTCCAAACACCTGCAAGTAGATCTCATCTCCTGGAATTCTCCGACAACCAAATTGTCGTGGGCATTGTATCAGAACGCCTTCACTCAGGACTGCTTGTACCGCCACATGCACGCCTCGAAGTACGTCCTCATTGTAGACTTGGACGAGTTTGTGTTTCCGTTTCCCAAGAGGGACAAGCCGACGAGACTCGTCGATATCTTGCCGTATTTGCAGAAGTCAAGGTCCTGCTTTTTGTTTCGGAATGTCTTCTGGATACGGGAAGCGTCTAGCGAAGACGAGCCGTTCATCTTCAAGTCTGTCCAGAGGAGCAAAAGAGTGTGGCCTCCAATGTTGAGGTCCAAGTACGTGGCTAGAGTAAGGGACGTCGTTGAGGGCGGGATACATTACTGCATCAAATACCTCGACTCTCTGGGCAAGAACCGGCACTCCGTCGTTGGTAGTGCGCACATGTTTCACTACAAGCAGAAAAGGACAGAACAGTACACAAAAGACCACGTCATGCTGGTGTGGCAAGAAAGCGTGATGAAATCACCTATTATGCGCGCGTACTTGTCACCGAGTACAGAACCGCCGGGACTCCTGGAAGAACTCAAGCAGTTCATGCGATTTGCATGGTAAACAACGAACATCGAAAAGTGTGGGGAGAATGAGCGTCACACGAGTAGTGTAGAGCAAAATATCGCGAAATTATGTGACGTTTTTATTCCAGATATTTTGTGTTTGTTTTACACAGTCGATCATGTTCACGTTCTTGTTGGGTTGTTGCCGTGAATGTGGGTCTTTTTTATGGGGCAACTAGTTGTCTGTCTAGGTGGGGTGGGGGAGGGGGCGGGTGATACCAAAGATGGTGAAAACGATGAAGTGAAAATTGATCAGAGTACGGAATTTGACGGTATAGATTGAGACCGATTTGTACTGGCTTTGCTCGTCATAGGCGATCATAACAAAACATTTATCGCAGTTATAGCTCTAGCCGGCCCGGAGGGCGTTGCCTGCGATTCCCTGATTCCTTGTAGTGAAATAAAGTTATCTTTATATGTCGCTCATTTGTCACTATGAGATGAGATTGAAAATATAAGCGTCTGGCTAACTTTAAAAAACGAGAAAACCAGACGCTGCGTTCTGGAAGTACCGAATTCATTCAGCTACATTGTGCACCAAAAGAAGCTAAGGCCTCATCAATAAAAAAAAACATTTAACGTGGCACGCATTCTTATTATAGCTGTCGAAGGGTCTGGGCCTTAAAACCCAATTTGTTTACGCCGGTGTTGGAAGCATAACAAAATTTGAATATTATTCAAGTAGAGTGCATCCTACAAAATAGTTTTTCATTCAGTGGATGTTACGCCATGTATATGAAATTTAATTTTCCAGTTATTTTTAGGTGTATACGAGTACTTACATTTGCAATATATGTTTGTTGATTGCTGTAAATAGGCATCCAGTAAAAGGCTCCGCTATATTAGTTTTAAGAATGCAGCCTATGATTACTTTTACTCTATTATGTTCAATATTAGAAAGAATAAAACATGAAGGACGGACAAAACAACATTATGTTCCTTAGATGTTTAATATATCCACGCCTGGGCTAAAATTTGTGAAACAAATTTTGCTGAAATGTGATTTTTTTCTTTTAGTTCCTTACGCTGCCCGTGAAACCGAGCAATGTTCCAACCCTTTGGACATTCTATAGTGTTGGTGAATATGGTTCCACACTTATCGTTATTCCCATTAGGAAAAGAGAGAAAATAAATTAAGGTAGCGGAGAGATTGGCAGCTTCAGAAACGGCACCGGCAGCTCCATTCCCATTAGGACAATTGCGGGAATTACTGAAAACCTTCAAAACAAATTAAACTTTAAAAAATAGCGAAAAATATTTCTATGCATAAAAGTCATGAAGGTTTACTAGCCGTTCTTTTGCTTATTTTATAGGCAAAGCGCAGCAATTAAGTTTCGGTGTTTATGATTAGGTTCACGCTAGTAACTTTTTGTCACAATGACATAATCTTCGATAACACCGCCAGTAATTCACAAAAATGATCAATAAGAATTAACCTAAACCTTTATCCTAGAATGCAAATAAAAATAACTGTCCGAAATTGTCAAAGTAAAAAAAAATAACATCAACTACCAATAACACCCGCAATTTTTGGTCCCACCCTGGTTGGAAACACGCATGAACCGTTTTGATTATACGTGTATAGTTTTCACATCCGGCTTTTATAGTTTAAAACAAGGTAGCAGGAGAGCAATCATCCGTTCGGGGTCTTTTTAGCTACAGACCTTATTACAATATCGCCGCATACATGACCGAGAAGCAACGCTTCTCACGCTTCTCCGAACAAGATTCGAGATTACTCAAAACCCGAGTGTAAAAAATTGTGAGCTATTTGTTGTGAGCCAACCACATTTACAGAGTGCTGTGGAGGTGGTTGTCAAGGGAAGTTGTAGAGTACCACCATATATGGTTCACCAAGAGACACACAAATCACTTCACCAAATGTTTATTTACAGTATATATACATCATTTTGAAATGGTAGTGATGATTGCTTTGTGATCACTATGATTTACGCTAATGGGTTGCATGACAATTTTGGCGAGATTCTTTGTTGAAGTTAAATCTATACATGTAATGCTTTACATATATAAAATCGGCTGCTCTTATATACGTAAAGCAGTGATGTCACCCGACTCGAGCAGGAGAAGGCCCATTGTTCTGGGATGTACAGTCGGCACGGAATGAAACGCGAACAAGGAACGCATGGTTTTCGACCCACGTTGAGTCACCTAGAGACGCAACACCCAAGGTTTGGATGCACTGAGCAAGAGTCTAACACATCGAAGGAGGAGCCATCTTCTTGCAGCTCCCATCTGGTTCAGGTGGTGCAGCATCTAGCGAAAACCATGCACCCACTGTTCGTGTTTCATTCCGTGCCGACTGTATCTTCCTTATCACACATTTCGAAGTCTTTCCTTATCAAACTTTATATCGGGGTGACGGGGCGCATATGAATTTCCCTAAAATGGAACGCTTTGACGTGCAATATAGTTTCTGCACAAAAATACCAAAAATGCATGGAACCCCAGCCATATACAGTTTCGCTCTAAAAGATAAGCGGGCCAACATGACCTTGCCGAGTCAATTTCATCCTAACTCACTCTCGAACATTCTAGGTCGTATATTCCAGATACCATTGGTAGTAGATAAGGATCATGACCTTGCCAACTCAATCTCCCGACGACGCACAATCTCTCTCACGGTCTCGCGCCAGCTGCAGCTGTCACGCCGAACCACACGACGTTCGCTGCTGCTTCTTCGAAGATCATTTCTTTTCTTTCTGTTTCGGGCGAAAGCTTGCCCATCAAACATTTATTTTAGGTTTACGCTCGCCGAGCCTTTTCCAACAATGTCTATACCAGAATAATGCTGTCCAATTTTCAACATAGTAGTTGACACCCCAAATGCTACGATATACAGTTACAAGCAGGATTAGATCAGCGGGAGGGAACTTCGGTTGTGCCGCCTTCAGCATGGGTTCCCTGTATTTTCTAGAAGCTTCTCGGCGTCCCGTGAGCTTCTAGCATGCAGGCGCAGCTAAAGCACGACGGAGGAAAACGAGCGCGCGACGGACGTCGGACATCGAAAGAACAGCGTGTCCCTCGGAAAAACAAAATGTAAAATTTGTTTTCACTGAAAAATTGAACGACGTATTGAAATTGCATTGGAATTTATAGGACATCAGTATATAACTATCCAATAAGATAAAGGTAAGTTTTTAAAGTTTAGCATCTGTTTCGAACACCTTGGGATTCATTTGCGCAAAGAATGAGCGTTTGGTGATACGCAGTTTAATTTTTGCGGCGATAAAAGCCAAGTAAAAGTGTTGAGGGGACACCCTTAGACGCCATGCCGTTTTCATTTCATCAGGAACTATACCTAGTAACCTTCCAATGTCAAACTGTAATATGCTTTGCTACACTGAGGATAGCTGCCCCCGTGCCTACAGCATTATCATCAGGAAGAAACATTCCTCGGCTTCGTCATTGGCTGCGTTGGCCCGACTTTTTCCATGTGTCGCAAGAGACACGACCTCGCACAGACACAGTACGCCCATTACTATAATGAATACAGTAAATGCAAGTGTACACACGCTGATACGCGAGTAGCACGCGGGAAAACAAGTCGCCTCATTGAAAATTCATATTCGGTGATGTCTAAAAGAGCTTCCTCAGAATGAAGAACTTGTCAGCACATGCTGTTGCTCAAAGTAGCCACTGCTAATTCGACGCGAAAACAGACCTCGTGTTCGGCGGCATGACACGGGCGTACGAGTGCGGAATTGCACCATCCCTTTGTGTCCCGTCGCTTTGGCGCGTTTAGCCATCGACGTCATTGTTTCGAAACCCCAGAGCGCGTCGAAGAACTTGCGTCGCTGGGTGAGCGATATGAGCTCCTCTCTCGACATGGTGAGCGAATGCAAATCGCAGGTACGTGAGTTCCACACAGGGTCGTTCATTTGATGACTGTCACCGAGGCCATTGCGCAGATCAGTTTTTCCCTTATTTTTTTTGTATGCTTTTACCTGTTTCTGGTTGGGCTGTCTTGTATCTAAGGTATTCCAAAATTCAAATTTCAAGAGTCAAAAGTTAACTTGTCGTTGATGAAAAAAGGAACTGTTGTTTGGAATCTTCCGAATCGACGCTGAAATTTATAATGGTGAACCTAAATGAAGGTTGACAAAGAATAAACATTGGGAATACAAAAAAAATTCTTTATATGCAGTACACTTTTTAAAACAAAGCTAGTGAGACACAAGCAACATAAAAGTCACCGTGTCTCAAGCGAGCATGAAACTATAGAACTAATAAATAAAAGTCGAAATATTCATTTTTAACAAATTTGTTTGTGTGACATAAAATTTACCTGGACTTACGATGCTCTTTTTAAGTAATTTATTGAAAAATATTTATTTGACCGTTAGTCTTTAATAATCTAAATTTTTTATAGAGTGTATTGCAGTCATCCAAAGTTAAAATGCATTAATTAAAAAAATTAATCATACCTGGACATTTACGGCGTCCTATCCACATAAGATAAGAGTTAGGGCTCTTTTCTCGGTCACTTGTTTTATTGTGTTGAACGCAAATACAGTTGACCTTGAATTATAGCCTACCTACCCTATACAATATTAAATGTTGATAAAAGATGAAAACATTTTACCCATCTTGTTTCACCTCTAGCCAAACTCTGCATATATAATACTCGCAGCCTGCTCTTTTTGCCTTTCTGTGCTTCGAAGAACAAGTACTAAAATGTTGGAGAGTGCTTTGTGCGCCCTTGCATTTGAAAAAAATTATGCAATCTCTTAGGTGTCATCTCCCAGTGTTGCGTCAAAGCATTTTGCAGATTTAAAACGTCTGGCGCAACGGGGGAGGCGCGCGGGGAAAGAATACAGGTTTCGTGCATGGGCTAACACAACTCGGAACCACATGGAAAGACAGTTGACACTTCAGACTCAGGTACTGCGTGTTCAATTTTCAGTCCCGTCTCTGCGCGCATTTGTGTGGTCTCTAATACGTGATGCAGGTTCAGCAATACAAATTTGCAGCCCTACTGCCTCAGATCAAGGTGACCCTCTACGATGGAGGAGCAAGTCAGCCGGAAATTCTCGGGTAGACCCTTGGATAATTGAAGCTGCTCATGGATAATAAAAGCGGTCTGATTGATTCTTCTGGCGTTTCTTTTTGACTCCTATAGTTATACGTTTGTTTTTCAAACGAGCACAAATGCTGAAGCTTAGGACCTTCGTGGCACTTCGAAAACCCGAAGCTAGCTGCAGTACGGCGGTGGGTCATTTAATCTTCTGTATCGTGATCCAAATTATTTCATACAATACTATATCCACCTAATGCTGTAGGTACACATCGTGTCTAATTTCCGTATATTTTATGTACCATTCGAGACACCTCGGCACTACATTTTTGAGAAATTAAAGCCCATAAAGAATATGTTTAGGCAGCCATGTACACTTTAATAAAAAAGTAGTTACCTTATGAGTATCAGCCTCAAAAGTAAGTAGGCTAAAGTAAATATTCTCCAATTAGAAAGTAATTGAGGGAACCAATAATTACCCTATGAATGTAACAAATTGCTTCAAAGTTTTCTTCTTTTTTTGGAGTAAGAATATACAGAGGCCTTGATTCAAGTCAAGTCAAAGTCAAGTCAAAATGTGTTTTTATTTGTAAACAAGATGTTAGTTAATTACACTTATTCAGACGGGGGTCTGAAAGTTTTCAAAGAAAACTGTTGAAGGGACCCCTTGGTAATAAAGGGTTAGTCAGCGATCAAGTTGGCACCATAAGAAGAAAAATCTTGAAGGAAAACGAAAACAAAAAAAGAACGAAACAAGATTGCGGTATGTACATACTCCAAATATAAAACCAAGTGAAAAGAAAGAGAAGAAAAGCCAGGATGTCAAGGAAAAAGAAGGACAATAGCTGTGTGTGTGTGTGTGTGTGTTTGTGTGTGTGTGTGTGTGTGTGTGTGTGTGTGTGTGTGTGTGTTGTTGTGTGTGTGTGTGCGCGTGCGTGCGTGCGTGCGTGCGTGCGTGCGTGCGTGCGTAGGAGAGAACTGATCGGAGGGGGGACATAGAAATTGTTGATGAATCATGGAGATAGTATGTGTGCAAGTATGGCTTGTTTAACGATATAGAATGATGACATGGCAGTTAGGCTGTGTGGTAGGAAGTTCCACGTTTTAGTAACAATGTAAATGAAGGTGAACGCGCCATAATTAGTTCGTATGTATGGTACAGACAGCGACGCTTGGGAATGTGAACGCAGAGGATACATGACATCTTGATGAGTAAAACTAATTGAAGAGCGTGTTATCTGATTGGTGATGAACTTAAATGTTAATAATGCTATACAATATTCGAGGCATTGATTAACTGTTAAAATGTTGAAAAAGCGGTATGCAAATTGAGCACTTTCGCGCCTATTAACAAATAGCATTCCTCGAAGTGCTGCGTTCTGGGCAATTTTTATGGGTTTTAGTGTTGGTTTATATGTCATTTCATAAATGGATATTCCGTACGAAATATGAGTATGAATAAAGCTATGATAAAGCATTTGGGGATTCATATGGAAAATATGCGCCGTAGTTTATATAGAATTGGTGCATTTCGATACATCTTGTTAGTGGTCTCTTTTACGTGTTGATTCGTCAGCTAAATCCCGCTAGCCTAATGGAAAAGCAGCCATTTTCAAGCGTGTGTTTTCACCATAAAAAGTGTTTATCTCGAAGAAACAATTAGCTCTCGAATTTCTGGTATGAAGGCGCTGCTTCTGCGTCCCGTAGTGTTGTTTTGTTTGTTTTAGAGTGCAGCTCTTAGGCGCCCGTTTCCGGCTAGAGCGGCGTCACTGTCGCCGTCGCCGTCGGCGTAACCGCGCGTTCCATTATGGGACGTTCCCATAATGATGCCTAAGTTTAGCGTTAAAACTTCCGCGCTAAATTTATCGGAAAAAATTTCCCGCTAAATACAATAAAACAATTTCCCCACTAAATTTAGCGGAAAAATTTTCCCTGCATCCAACAGAAAAATGTTCCCTCTAAATTTGGCGGCCAAAACTTCCCGCTAAATTTAGCTGAAAACTTTCCCCGTTTATTTAGCGGAAAAATTTCCCCGCTAAAGTTAGTGGAAAAAATTAACCGCTAAATTTGGCGAATGAAAATTTCCCGCTAATTTTAGCGGAAAATCTTCCCCCTAAATTTAGCAGAAAAATTTCCCCACTAAATTTAGCGGAAAAAACGCCTTGCTATATTTAGCGGAAAAATATCCCCGCTAAATTTGGCGAAAATAAAATGTCCCCACTAAATTTAGCGGAAAAACTTCCGTGCTCAAATTAGCAGAAACAATTACCTCTAAATTTAGCGAAAAAAATGTCCCCGCTAAATTTAGCGGGAAAAATTTTACCTGAAAAAATTCACCGCTAATTTAAGCGGGAAAATATCCCCGCTAAATTTAGCGGGAAATTAGCGAAAATTGGTGCTAAATGGGAGGGAGCTGAAGAGGAGGAGGGAGGGAGGGTAGGGGCATACCCTCCCCTCCTTCTTCTCAAGAGCTACGCTTTAATTTGGCATCACAGAGAATTGTAAACGACTTTCATATATTTTTATTTGTAGATGATGTGTCCTATATGTACCACCTCGAGGTTTTCCACTGTCTGAACTTGGTTTTTAGGGTAATGTTTTGCTTGTTTATTGTTTCCTTCATATATAAAAAGTAACGATTAATTCCTAAGGCTCCTAAACAATCCTATGACATTTTTTAAAAAAAGCTTGTATAATTTGAGTTCTTGGAGGAAAGAGCAACGCACCGAGGTCATATTCGTGTTGCACTTCAGCACGCGATTCTTCAAGTACAGAATAGAACACGGGAGCTCCATAGAAGCCTCGGAGCGGTGGCAGCGTGTTTGCTCCTCTGGGTGGGAGTGTTGCGTGTAATTTTAACGCCTCCTGCGATAGGCTGGAGTAAAAATGTTTTAACAGAAGATATCCTTAGTGAATCCGGCCTCAGTCCCCAACAGCACCTAGGTCCTAGAATAATCAAAGCATGTGCAGCAGAATTGTTACATCATCGCGGAGGGACCGAACGAAGACACCGATCGGTCACGAGTACTGCGTCACTGCTCGGCTGCGCCTCGTGTCCACTCAACGCGACGGAG
Organism: Ixodes ricinus; assembly: GCA_037355805.1. NCBI lineage: Eukaryota > Metazoa > Arthropoda > Arachnida > Ixodida > Ixodidae > Ixodes > Ixodes ricinus. The sequence goes on along the minus strand of JAZHYW010031058.1, from coordinate 1,048 downwards.
GACGTTCGGCATCGATCTCGGGTCCAGTTGCCGTGTTGCCGCCATCCGACCGTGATGACGTACCATGGAGGAAAGAGTGAGGCGTTCGAGGGCCTCGATTTTTCAAGATGGTGTTGTCTAAGCTGATCTTCCGACATGCTTTGTTTTGCACGCAAATGCCTGCTAATAATCAAACCTATCACTCAATTTCAAAAATAATTTTTAGTATGAGTAGAAGTTACTCGACATAGCGTCCCATGATTTCGGCCGCGGGCCGTCATAGAGTTGTGACCATTTCACATAAGGTGATGCTTTTGTCGAATCAAACTTTACTGCCCGGTCGGTCAGAGAGCGATTCGAAGTTTTTCGGCGAAAGCAGCCTAGATACAGACAACTACGGTGTGTTTTCAAATAACGGCCAGGCTCTTTAAATCGACGGCGAAAATCGGTTTCCTAATCTATTGCGCTACGATTTTGTGCAGCGTTGCCCACAGGTGGTTCAGATTTTTCTATAAAATTTGCAAAGAGCGAGCTTACCTGAGGAAAAAGGAAAAAAGAGATAAAAGTCTTAACTCTTGTAGAAACTCAGCGAAGCCACCGGTCTTCAAACAATAGGGCGCCTTATTGTTTGAATACCAGTGCGTCGGCATCTCTTGACGAGCGCGGCCAAAGCTACGGGCGGCCAGTTCCAATCAGACAATGGCGATAGGACGCGACTTCTCCTGCACTTCGTGTATCACTCCGCACGGAATCTGCGCAGAGGTGCAGAAAAGTCGAAGAGAGACATAATAAAAAAATGCTGTTTTGAGTCCTGAAGTAGAACTCCGGTTTACTGCGGTGGCTGCTGGGCTTCGCGAAGGGCCGTCGAACTGCCGGCAGAGGGAGGCTGGGGCTGGAGCACGGATGTTGGTAACGTTCGGTGGCCAGACGGGTCTTCCTCTTTGCCGCGGTGTCATCCGGTGCCCAAAGAAAAAAGCGGGTGGAGCGAGCTCTCTGGGTAGACTGCTGCCCTGTCTCCGATTTCGAACAAAGCAGCGCGCTCTCTCCCGCAAACGCATAACAGCAACAA
>JAZHYW010031057.1:0-20737 GCA_037355805.1 Ixodes ricinus | reverse complement strand
TACGTATTGCTAAGAGGGCATGCAGCAGCCATGCGCGAGCCTTGATAATTGTTGGCACTGCCATCCAGTTGTAAAGATGTGGACGCCCCACCGATCTACGGATGCTCCCAGCAAAAATTTGAGTTAGAATCCGCCGAAAAATTGATAAGGGGTCACGTGCGACGTTCAGCCAGTCCTACCTCTAAAATTTTATATCTTATTCATCCGACGCTAGTCCTACTATCATCACTAAAAGCTACGTGTTCGACGCTGATATTAAATGCGCTTTCGAAGCAGCATTTAGTTTCCTTTGTCCCTTTGCAGTGTTCCTTTGAAGCTTGGGTAATTTAGCAGTACGTCAATTCGGTTGAATAACACACTGTATGTGTTAAAAAAAGAGTTGAGTTGAAACGGTAACATGTAACCTTGCTCCTTCTAGGCACGGCACATTCTTCCGGTGCATATTTATCTTCGTCTGCTTTACCAACGCGGTCGCCTGCTTTGCGCATCTTCACGTACACGTGACCATTGTGGACTTTGCCAACGACAACGGATTCAGTCACTACAACGCCGCCATGATTATGACGGCCATGTCCGTTGGCTGGGGTGGCGCCAGTCTGTCCATGGCACCCATCGTGGACGGCGGCGTCGCTTCAGAAAGAAACGGTGATCTTCAGCAGCTTCGTCATCCAGAGCTCCGGGCTCGTGCTCATGGTCCTGCTCAAGACGAGCTACCCTTGGCTGGTGGCTTCAGGCTTCGTGGTCGGCTGGGGCCAGGGCAGCCGCGGCTTCCTGCTCTTCGTTCTGCTGACGGAACGTTCAATAAACGGCAGACGCCCGTCGCATTCGCGCTGATGAGCGTGTCGTGCGCGGTGCCGTTTCTGGCCCGAGCGCCCATCATTGGTGAGTGACACACACTTATTCAAACAACTGCCCATTCTCACATAAGGGGTTTCCATAGACCCGGCTCTCGACCTGCAACGCTCTCCACAATGAAGACGCCGCAGCTGCGCTGCGTACCGCCAGACCTGTCTTCAGAGTTCTAGATCTCGTAGCGAGTTGCGGAAAGCATTGCGTGGGCGGCGGAAAACCTCTATAGTCGAAAACTCGAGTTTGATAACGTTGGTCTACGTTAAGTTACAACCGCAAGTCACCGAGACTGACGTCCACGATCGTAAGAAGCGTGGGAGCAGATGACCTTTTTCCAGAAGTGTTGTGCGCGTGCGCAGGTTCAGGTCACGCAGCGGCGAAAACTGGACTACGGTTTGTGCCGAGGGAAAGTCGTGCTACACCCTCCTGCCTCTTCCGTGACTCAGGTGGATCGTCGGGGAGTCAGGATGGGTAGCACAACTTTCCGCTCGCCAGTCACACTCGGATCTTTTGCCGCTTCGAGACGACGTTATGTGCAGAAGACCCATTGAAAGTGGGACTATTGCTTGGAGGCACACGAAATCCGGGCAAATAGCAGAGGAGGCGGTTGTTCACTGGCAGTTCCGTCATATTATCGCTTGTGAGAGATGTTCAGGGTTGTTCAATCCTGTTCACTTCATGATACTGTTAGTTGTCGCGTCTTCAGGTTACTAGCTTACTCACATTTCTGGGTACATATAAAAAAGGGTTCTTATATTAAGACATATAAAACTAACGACATTTAGCTCCGTTAAATTTTGTTTGGTGACATTGACGGCTGGACCCATCCTAAAGGAGAGACGCAGCACAAAATGTAAATTCTGGACTCGTGCTATACATCAGGGACTCTAAGGTCCAATACTTCGTATCAATTATTGAATAGTCATTTACTAGTTTACATTATTCCCCTTCCCTCGTCTCAAGGCCACCTACCTATAGGCGAGCGCGCCTCCATCAATTCGAAGGACAATGACACTCCCAAAATTTTTATTTTTTTCCAGGCGATTTATAATGGTGTCAAAGCTTACCAAATCAATGTTTTGCTACAGCGTCACGTATATTTTTAATAAAGTAAAAAGAAAAGAAAAAAAACGCCACAGCTCGAGATTAAAATCGAAACGGGAGGAGAGGTTGCCAGAAGTCACGTGACTTCACTCTTTTTTCTTCGTTTTTCCGGCCATGCCGAAGCAGACGAAAACCGCGCACGTCGCACGTTGCACGAAAGACGTAAAGTCAACACTTCGCGCTTGACGTTTGTGCGTTTTTGAAGCTCTTACCAATTCGTGTTCGTAAGACAGGCGAGGTCTTTAGCCAGGCGAAGAGGCGACGACTTGGCGACGTCTTCGTGCAGACTGCACCTTAGCGGGCGGGCCTGTCAAGCGAAATAAATACTAATTTTATTTTTATCGGTAAATGATTTCTCTTTCAAAGCCAGACATATTCGCGGGTACCGCAGAACAGTTCTGAAGTAGAGGTCTCACGCCCGATGTCCCCCGACATCGTTTAGGCCGCTTCGTTCAGCCGTCCGCCCGCGTCTCCTGCGATACGACGCCATGTCGAGAGTTACACAGAGAATGCGCATAGTGCCTCCGGTTCTCTGTGGAACTTTTTTTTTCAATCAATGCCCTTGTAGATTTTTGAAAACCACAAGAATGGGTATCATTTTTTTCTTTTCTATTTTAATATTGAGTGTGATGCCCTCGGTGACCCACAACTTCTGTAATTTAGTGTGTGTGTGTATGTGTGTGTGTCTAAACCATAGACGAGACGGCCGTGACCACAAAGAAAGAGTGAGCGCGACTCAAAGTGGTCAGTTCTTAATCGGCGGTTTTCGGCCCAAACGAAAACGAAATTCTAGCCCAAAATTTTGTTTTGGGTAGTTGGGCTCTCGTAGGTCATGTTCAAATAAAAACCTTAGCGAGCCTAAGTACCCTGTCAGTGTCCCTTTAATACATGTTTTCATTCATTTAATATGCTCATTAGCTTTCATCATGCGCACAACACACCTTTCCGGAAATTTGGGGTGCCCCATGCGTCTGCATCACGCATTGTGACGTTCGGATGTACAGCGCGTGAAGTTATCAAGAAGCGAAGACGAAGTTGACGTTGGTTTAACAGTTCGTGATTTCAGAACGCAGAAGAGGGCAGAAGGAAAGCAAAACCGGAGTAAGTGATAACCTTCTTTTCCGTTCGATTTATTTTCTGAGCTCTAATGATAAAAAATACTTAATTGGGCCGCTACCGATATACAAAGCGTTCGAGCCGACACGAGCGTACATCCGAACAACCCAACAATTCCCCTCTTTGTAAGGGCTGCTTGAATTTCCCGGAAGGTCTATCCATAGCTTTCACCGCGTCAGTGTGAGATGTCGTATAGGGAGATCGTGCACACCATCCTCTAGTGGTTTACCTGAGACATGGGGAACAAAAATAAATTACTTTCTTTTAATCTCAATAATTGAAGAAGATTGAAGACGCGCGATGTGTACGAAGTTTAGTTAATATGTGCAAACAAAAAAGCAATACCAAGGTTAGTGTTGTGCGTGTCCACTCCACGCCAATATAATGTTTCATTTTAATTGAACGGAAAGTTAACAATTATTATATTTGTTGAAGTAAAGCAAAGAGCTGTGTCTAACCGAGTTGATAAAGCACTTCCTGTGGTGATATTTGCGTTCATAGTTCACAGTTCCCACGATGGTGAAGTGGGTTTGAAAGCTACTACCTAAAAAAGAGCTTTATTATAGCTACCCTATGACTAGAGAAATATTTGTCCACCACGTAACCATCTAATCCAGTCAGTTTTCTTTCTACCTGACAGGATACGTCCGTGACACACTTGGCAGATATGACGTGCTAATGCTGACGCTGGGAGTCATCGAATCTGTATTCTCACTCTTCTGGGGTGTCCTCGCCTTCTGCAAGTGGAGGAAGAAACGAGCCAAGTTTCGCATAACAGTTCCTTTTGCATTGCATCACGAAAGCGCCCGACGGACGAAGTAGCTCACGGAATCGATGTTTGCGCCTTTTGGTACACCCTATGCCAGTTTCTTCGGACAAAAGTGACTATTCCTCCGTAAACTGATGGTACAGAATGCTCCGCCGAGTTTCCGTTAGTGAGTATTGTACAAAGGAAACTATAAACATGCACTAGGAGCACACGTCTCTGAATGGCGAGCCAAAAATGTCAAAGGCTCTTCGCCAGAGGGGAATAACAAGTTAAAGACAAGAATAATGAAACCAAACGACGCAGAGTTAACAATGACAAGAAAGGTGGTGCGTTTCCATCCGCTGTACACAAAATACGAATAACTTTACAATCATAGAAGGAACTGTACCAGCGTAAATCCACTCACTAGGACTAGTAGCCCCATAAACCTGTGATATTCTAAAGAAAATTCGCACCACCATTGCATCAATCTGATGACCCGTGCTTGCAGAGATGAGCCCAGTGGGGTAGTGGTGAACCATAATCTTCGATCACGGAATCGCAATACCTGAGAGAGGCGTTTATCCAGGCGCGGATAATGAGATGCACTGATAACGGCGCGGGTGTTTTGCCTTTTGAAGTCAGCGGAGCAAAGGGTGACGTGCTTTTTGTGTTATAAATCGTCACGTGCTTTATACATAAATCAAGCGTTCAGTGCTGATAGGCCAGTTCCTCTATGCGCAAGACGCGCAGGGTGGAAAACTATCGCCTCCGATAAGAACGCTCGAGGATGTTAACTGTGGACGAAGGGCTACCAGGGCCACAATAAATGGCAAGATGAAAAATGCTTACAAAATAAAACAGAATTTTGTGGTCGGGAAAAGATGCCAAGCATAGTATTAGCAGTTTGCACGTCGAGACATTCAGTGCGTTTGTAGTATATCACACTCTGTGTTTCTAACTTTTGTTGGGCGAAATTTATTTTCACCAAAAGCTATACAGATACTTGTGATTCAGATATATTAACTGAGGTTTATCAAATTAAAGACTGAGAAAATGGTTCATAAAATGTTATAACAACACAACCTTTAACGAAAGAGCCATTGTAGAAAACGTAGGTGTAGTGAATATGAGAATAGAAAACTCAAAATTACTGCATCTGCAAGATAAATGAATATATCCTGAAGTGGTTATGAATGTACGCCTAAATTTGGTAAATGAAAAAGAGCTATTCAAAAAATATTTTAAAGTAGCTATATTGAAGACCGTAAACAGTCCCTCGCCTCGCAGAGACTAAGGCATCTATTTGGTACATTCGGATTTTCCAGGATTCATAACTTCCTTGTGTGTTAAGTCTTCGAGTATGTCAGGCAACATGTGGTGCCTTGTTTCCGGCAAGAACCTAACCAGGAGTGACGACAGTGTCGTGATGGCGAGGACTACTAAGATGGGCGCAGTCGGGTGCGTTCGATTTGACAGTTCCACCAAAAGCGGCGACAACGTAGCACCGATCTTTCCGCAGAAGTAAAGAGGCACCGATTCCGGTGCCCCGAATTCTGGTCGGATACAACTCCAGACTGTCGAAATGTACAAGCATGAAATCAGTGGAGATCGAAGAGAGGTGACCACTTATTAGGATCCAGGCCAAGTCATGTTGCGCGATGGTAACTGACACTGCCAGCACACAGATCAGGCCGACGCTGACGGGAAGCGCCAGCGAAAGTGCAGCCTTGCGCGAATAGTCGCTCAGAAGAATGATGGAAGTAAATACCACTGACAAGGTGAGGAAGGGATTCAAGCAGATTATGCCAAATTCCCGTGCTTCTCTCGCCCAGCATGTCCAAGGAGTAAAAAGAAAGGAGCAAGCTGAACCATATCCACGAAAGCACGAGCGTGCGAAATCGAAGGATTGGTATCGTCAGAAGGTTGAAGAGGGCAATTGAGGATCTCCCAGAATACATTGCGTCAGATTTCATCAAGCGCCCGATAATGGTATCGATGTCGATATCGGCATTGTTGATTCTGGAAACCTTAGTGGTGACTTTCTCCACTCTTTCTATGTCTAAAACGCTCAACAACCAACGGATAGACTCCTCCGCAGTGTAAAGGCAGCCATAAGTACAACTGTAGGGGCTAGCGTTATCATACACATATCTTCAGTCTAGTCGGAAGTTCTCGAGAACTGTAGCGGCTAGACTTCCCACAGCTGGGCCCATCTCAACGAAGCAGCAGTAAGCTTCTCGACGGTCATCTCCGAGACTTTCAAACAACAAAATGACAAGGGCCATCTTGAGAGTGCTGAAAGATGCTGTCAGGAACATGCGAGCCATGGCAAACGTGGCCACTTGCACAGAAAATATTGTCATAGCGGCGGCAAGGAAGCACAACGCGATACTAACGCATATGATGGGCCACCTGCCAACTTTGTCCGCGAGCTGACCCTGGGCGGCAGAAAATAAGCCCGCCCAGCATCGAGTAAACGAACACTACGCGGATTATCCATTTCTTCCCGCACACCAAGTTCCACTCGCTCACGATGGTGTCAACGCCGGGCCTCAAGTCAGAAGTCCCACTGCGTGCATGGGATCTCGTACTGTTATCCCTCATCAACTCTAAGGGATCGGCCATTGGTGCACTTGCTGTAGGTGCCGTCTTCATGAAGGGATGCTCATGTTCTTCCACTGGTCGGGGTCAGGCTGGCCTGGTCGCTCGGAGGTCGGCACCAGTGGTCCACTTCAGGTGCCAACAGGTAGATGGACAGGTGGTGGAAGATGAGGCACGCCCGCGGACAGCTGAGCACACACCAGGATGTGGAACTGGAAACGGCCGTGGCCCAGGAGTTCTTCCGTCTTGATGACGTCCTTGTTCGGGGCCACCGTTGCCTCCTTCTCGTCCAGTCTGCAATGGTTCGTGGGTCGGCTGTTTTCTCCTTTGCTGGGCGAATTCACTCCAGCCGCTGGATCCGTCTGCAGCGCCACGGGCAGAGGTGGAGCCTTGATCCCGATCGGTTGTGTTTTCTTTTGCGTGTTCTTCCTGAAGAGCAAAGTTTATTAAGGAATGCGCGTTTAGGCGGCTACAAGTGCTATCGGGGACAGAGCTGGTTATAACACGCGAGTGGTGGATTTTCTGTGCTTCCAGCGCCACGTATTTGCGGGGCTTGGAGCACATCGCACACAAAGAGGGGGGTCTTGCTTTTCCAGTTTTTGATCAGAACCCCGCATGATCGTCCACCAGGCTTGAAGAAGACGATGCCGCAGCACTTGCCGGTGTTATAGCCAGCCGTGTCTACAACAGTATAGTATAATCTGCTCGTTACTTTAAATTTTGATTACAGAGCATACCTACATCGCCATGCTCTATATGCCAAATGATGGTTTCAATATGGTTATACTGCAGCCCTGATGTAAATTATGGGGATTTTTATTTTTGTGTAAATGTGTAGAAATTTTGGACTGTTAGTAAAACACATACTTCTGCTGTTTTTATATTTCACTACGTTTGTATGCTTCCTTGTGGTGCTGCTTTTTTGACGCTTAGCGTAGGGACTGAACAGAATTGCTGGCAGCACACGAAACGCAGGACAGGGCGAATTACTAAGTTTTCTATTCTGGTTCAAGAGTCAGCATAATTGCTACATTGGACACTGATAAGTACAACAAGTAACGAGTGCCAAAGCAAAGAACCGTGAACGTAATGTCACGGCCTGCGTTCCTTAACTTGTTAGTAACTAAAAGGGCAAAAGCGGCATCTTTTGTGGACATTCATTTCTTCTCCTTGGGGGTTTCTATAAAAAAACTGCCTTTTGTGCGCATCTTTGGTGAAGAGGCAATTGACGCTTGGCTATAAAAAGAAAAGTACCCGCGCGTGTAGTTGAGAATCGATCTACAGGGTGATTCAAGAGACGCAAGGCTCTCTTTAAATCGACCGCGGAATTCGGTTTCTTAACCTATCGGCTACGATTTTGTACAGCGTTTCCACCGATGGTGAATTTTTTTTTAAACTGCAAAGAGCGGACTTACCTGAGGAAAAAGTAAAGAAAGAGAAAGGCTTAGCTCTATGGAAACGCAGCGACGCCACCGGTCTTCAAACAACACGGCGCCGTTTCGCACGGGAGACAAGGATGGCGCCAGCGGTCGCGACGCCAATTGCCGCCAACGAACGAGCATACGTCGCCGAGACCGGCGTCTTTAGCAGACGAATCTTTTTGACTCAAAAGCGGAGCTCGTTCCGCAGGTGGCGACAATCGCAGAAACAATAAAGGCGTGGTACCAGAAGGAACTGCAAAGCAGACGACTCGGTACTACGAAAAAAAAACAGTTAAAATAACCGGACAGCCATTTTTTAATCGATTATGTGTCCATTCAATGTGTTTCTATAAGTAAGGATGATGAAATAATGCATTACCAACTGATATCAGAAAAGCTCGCGCCGCTTTTGAGTCGAAAGATCGTCTCGGCGCTGTATGCTCGTTCGTTGGCGGCAGTTGGCGTCGACCGCTTGCGCCGTATCTCTTGTCTCCCGTGCGAGCGGCGCCGTGTTGTTTGAAGACCGGTGGCGTCGCTGCGTTTCCATAGAGCCTAAACCCTTTTCTTTCTTACTTTTTCCTCAGGTAAGTTCGCTCTTTGCAAGTTTTACAAAAAGAAAAAAATTCACCATCTGTGGGCAACGCTGCACAAAATCATTGGCGCGATAGGTTAAGAAATCGAATTTTGCGGTTGATTTAAAGAGCCTGGCGTCTCCTTGAATCCTGCAGAAAGTGAGCTGGGAAAAACACGCAGCGGGAATGGGTTCGATCCCTGGTGTGGGTGTAACATTTTTTTGTCAAGCGTTTTGCGATGTTTACATTTCTTTTTTTACAATTATCACTGAAAAAAACAATTGTTGTGGACGATACGTCGCTCGAATTAAATGGTATGGGATTCCATTTTTGACACCTGCGAACTCAATTTAGTCACTTTCCACAAAATGCAAGGAGCATATGAATCGGGTAGCGTCCGCTTTCCGAGCTTCGCGTAACTGTTCTACAGGAATTGCAGCCAGCCATTGATCCTGACCTGTTGATCTTTCGGAAACTGATGCACTCTGCCGCACAATGCCACTTTCAGATGCAGGACATGTGAGGCATGCTCTTCACGCAACATCTTGGGAGTATTCTTTTCGGAGGCGATCACGGGAATTCACCACGGGCACTCACTACTAATTGCCAACACTTAAATGTACAAAACAACTCATCTTGAAGTACAGAACAGCGAGCGGAACAAACATAACTGCAAAGGAATCGCACGGCAGAACAGAACGCATTTCGTCTGCTACGTGCGGAGAAAAAAAAAAACTCACGGTTGGGTGTAGCGACGTGACTTCCGCTACTCACTCTATCCTCTCCACTACGCCGTGCGGTGCGGGAGTTTCGGTTTTGAGCAGTTGCGTTTTTGGCTTTATTAAAAAAATACGTGACTCTGTAGCAAAATATTAATGGGGTAGTATTCTGACACCGTAATAAATCGCCTGACAAAAAAGGAAAAAAACATTTTGGGGGGTGTCAGTGTTCCCTTTAATAACGCCGATCAGGAGGTGCACTGCACGTGTCAAGATCCACGGCAAAACATGCAAGGCGCTATAGTGCTACAGGACTGCTAGAGAGACAATATCCTTGGAATGGACTTCTTGCGTAAATGCAGCGCGTCATCAGCCTCGGTGAAAACAAGCTGACGCTCCGAAGAACTTCGTTCCATCACTGGAGGATTGAAAACCATTGCAAGGAGCAGTTCGAGCTTTTTGCCGATCATGTGAGCCTGCCACCTCGGTCAAGTTTCCCTTGTACTGTTGGGACCAACGAAGCCACTTGTGGAAAAGCGCTTCTAGAAAGTATCCTTACAACTAGAGAAAATAATTGGCGTTGTCGAGGGTGTTATAACGCTCCAAGACGGCGCACACCATAGCTCTCCTTACAAACTTTGGAACGAGCCGCTGGGTCTAGCAAAGGGCACTGCTATAGCCCACGTCAAGAGACTCCAGTGAAGTTACCGAGGAACTTGCAGCGGCAGAAGCATCTCAAGTACCCGGACCAGAAAAGACTGACCATCCGTGCTCGACGTTGACACGTATGTGTACCACAGCGAGAGAAAACCTCATCGAGCTACTCGACGAGTTCCAGGACTGCTTCACCGCGCCATGCGGATTCGAAGACCAGCATCGACAAGCACGGGACAATCAGTGACAATGCGGTGCACCCACTTTGTCAACCGCCATTATCGGGTTTCCTTAAGATAGAGGAAGCCATTGAGGGATAGGTAAGAGGAATTTTAAATGACGACGTCATCCAGGCTTCAAACAGTTGATGGGGCGGTACCGGTCAAAAGAAGACACTGGACGAAGCGGGTTTGAACCCCGTTCTTCCGCTTGGTTACCGCAGGCGATGTCAACTTCTCCACGCCTTGCATGGCAGTATAATGTTCTTAAATAAAACATTTAGGGCTATATGAACACCTCATTGAAAAATATCTGCTCCTCACTGTCACGTCAAGAGATGCGAAGTGAACAACTGTGTTGCATAGGCCAAGATGCTTTAAAAAAGTGAGATGTTTACAATTTTCTGTAATGCCGAATTAGAGGGCAGCGATTGAAGAGGATGGGGAGGGTACGGAGGGAGGGTCACGTGTGACGTCACGTGGAAGATATTTTGCCTCTAAATGTGGCGGGAAATTTCTTCTCTAAATTTAGCGGGAACGTTTTCTCACTAAATATAGTGGAGAAATTTTCCTATCAAATAGCGAAACGCCGCCAAATTTAGCGAAGGATTTTCACCGCTAACGTTAGCGAAACATTTCTCCGCCAATATAACAAACGTTACCCTCGTGACGTCAGACGTGACATCGCGTGTTACGTCACGAGGGTAAAATTTTCCGCTAAACTTGGTGGGAAATTTGTTCTTTAAATTTAGTGGGAAATTTTTCCAAATTTAGCGGAAACATTTCTCACTAAATTTAACGGGAAAATTTCCCCGCCAAATTTATCGAGACAATTTTCTCAGCCCGAGTGGTGTCACGTGTGACGTCACAGTAAATCATTGTCCCGCTGAATTTATCAGGACAATGCTTCGCCAAATTTAACTAGAAAATTTTGCCCATAAGTGACATCACAAGTGACGTCGCGTGCGACGTCATTATGAAACGTATCCCATAATGCAACGCGCAGTTACATCGACGGCGGCGACGCCACTCAAGCCGGAGACGGACGCCTAAGAGAACCGCTCTAAAACAGTGATATAAGATGATATTTCAATGTAGACAGATTTCCTGTTGTTAAAAGATATGTTACCCGACTCTGCAGGTTTGGCCACCAGCATGGCGTCCACGCACAGATGTGCACATCCGATGTTAACAGAATCATTCAACGCATTGCCGCTCATTCCACTTATCGTTCATTCCACTTGCATTGATAATTTTCGACATTTGCCGATCACGCGCTACAACCGAATGCTCGACACGAGTCGGACGTGGATCACTTGAGATGAATTCGATTCGACAACTCTAAGCTAACATTCTAGGTCCTTACTAAATTGGCGTCAAATTATAAACAGTTTAAAGCGTAGCACTGGTCGCCGTGAACTTGGCGTAACCGACAGGATTCTCAGAGCCCAAACAAGGGAACCAGTGACGACACTTTGATTATGGGCGCATGACACACGCTTCTGCACTAAGCACGACGAAGCAGGTCGTGACAATGCAATGACGAGTCGATTTGATGTCGGTCGTCGTCCAGGCGACTGATAATTTTCCGACACCAATTATCTGTACACCGCAAGTTGGCAATCGTTGCACTTCGCACACGATTACTAACTTTGAGGGAGAAGGCCGCTGAGTGACTTGAAGAAATGGAATGGTTGGTCTTTCCTGAAGCATAGAACACCAAACATCATCCGACTTCAGTTGCCACGAGATTTATACAAGCTAGCAAGGATGGCAGCATGCAGAAAAAATCGTCGCTGCTGGAATGGAAGTGAAGGGGCGTGAATAACAAACATTTTGCACAAGCCATCAAGCCAACGGTACGGCAAAATGCACAGTCACGTAAGCAGCGCATAACCCGGACTGTGCTACACAGGTGCGATGAAACTACGAGCAAAATGTTCCGGATTGCAGGGTGAGTGATTTGAGGATCGCTATCTTTTATATCTCGATCATCTCGAGTCAGCTCTGCAGCATCAGCATTGGATGTCAGTAATGGCACATGAGTTATGGAGACGGTGAGTGGGGGACAGCAAGACCGTGGTGTCGAAGTCTCCACTCGATCAAACTGCAGACCGTCATACCAGGAGCTGGCGTGTCATCTGGCAACAAGAAGCCCAGGCACTATGACAGAACGCCTGACGCGAGACTGATACAGAAAAAAACTTGCTGCTCGAACCGTTTCCTAAAATCAATATTCATATAATTAAGTGAAAATTAACACATTCGATATACTATTCAATTACTCATCATATTCACACTTCAACCTTTACTACTTCGAGTCCGCACCACCAAGAATCGTGTTCCACTGCATCCGGCGGAGTGTTCGAAAACACACACTCATCTCTCTCTCTCTCTCTCTCTCTCTCCCCCTTCCACACGAATATGGAGAAATGAGACAAACCAGGCTGGCGGTGCAGTCAGACTTGTTTCATGGGGGCTGCATTCCTTCCATGTCTCTGACCATGCGGTGTATCCTGAAACAAACTCAGGGATGCGCGTATGCTATTTACTAATTTCTTTCTATCAAGAGACCCCTCTGACATTGCAGAGAAGAAATTGGGCTACACTACTACGTGTTAATAAGAACGTCATGGTGCAATAAATGGATCAGCACAAAACAGACACCTACAAAACATATATTACCTCATAGGAATGAATTATTTCATTTACTTGTTAATTACAAACACTAACTCACCTCTAAATATGTAGCTTAAAAGCATGTAAGGATTCTGTATATAGGCCCACTATGTTGAAGGACATTCCATATACACATGGCAATATACTTTTTTGCAAAACCCCATCAAGCAGCATTGACGGCCGCCATTTTTTTAGCGTAAATCACATGAATGAACCGCAGTTCACGTCGTGAACTATGATGCAGACACTCGAGTTCAATCGGCGCTGAGCCGAGTTCACAGTGTTTACCGGCAACATTCTTGTCGAATACATGACCAGAGTGTATGTCCAAAGTATAAAGGTCTCAAGCAATTAGAGCACTAGCTATGATAGACTCCTTTTCACCACAATTTGGCAAACTGGCGAAGGCTACTGTTCCAGTAGAGCTAATATGTTACGTCAGAAGGAGAGCACGCGACAGCACGTTATCAGAGTAACTTCTCTTCCTGCGGAGAGTTGACGTCTTCACTCCATCACTCAGATTGGCTCGACGGGGCTGTAACGCTGGCTAATTGCCAAGTTACAATGAAACGAATATAGACGTCAAACCTTAAAGGGAACTATATTGAAAAGACTGAACGATATTGTAGTCAACATTTTTTTACAAGACTGCTTCTTCGGGCAAGGGACAACGTAAACACAGTGTATTTTGTTCGTGTAATGAGAACAAGTAAAATAATCGATCAGTGATGCAAGGTACTCTTGATGAAGAAAACTATAGCCCCTATAATCCTATGAAGGTGAAATGTGTGCAGTGTGTTTTCTATTTCCAAGTTGGATTAAATTTAACTAGTTGTTGTGTGTGTTGTGCTACCTCTGGACCTCTAAGGACAGGGCTGCAATTTTTTTAAAAAGATTCTAGATGGTGGAATGATGGATGAGATAACCATTTAAGAGGAGTCTGATCATACACTGAAGTTAGTGCGAACTGATGATACCGATCGAGTAGGTCAGAAGGCTACTAAACTAATTTCTAAAGGACATCGGATGCAGTAATTTGTGCACTGACCAATTAGTGTAAATGTACGAGGCTCGCCTAACTGTCTTATGCAGGTGCCAAGGGGAGAAGTACTTCTTATGAACGTTAGCAATTGCCTACTTTCTGAATGATCGGTTCGAGTTCCTATGTAGGTTTGCGCGTGACACGTCACATAGGTGAGCGTCAGCTTTTCATTTAAACAAAAAATACTGCGATCGAATGCAAGCTACTGCAGTTGAAAGCAGCGTTTATATCAAAATATTTAAAAGTGATACTTCGTAGAAAGTGTTGCGTTTGGTATTCGAAAATGTTAAAACTCTGCGGTTCTTCCTACGCTAAAAGTTGCTGCGATTATGCGATGACATAGCTAGCTCAGGCCGAAACATCTTCTTATTCGCGACTCCAACTAACTATGGGTGGCGCCACTCATTTTCCAAGATGGCTTGGATTCTAGTAGAGGGTCGGAGATGCGTGCCGCTGTTGAGAGCCTGTCTAGATGTGCTCGGCTACTGGTACCGAGTCGACACAAATTATTTCGGTAATACCAGTGCAGCTAGGGTGTTATGGGCGCCGGTCACCTCTTTACCCTGAAGAAGGCGGAACTGGTCGTTTAGCGTAAGTATTTACGCAAAGATGCGCGTTTAGTTCTGGAACGACACCGAAACTAACCTTCTATTCTGGATTTAATTTCTCAATATAGGTCTTAATTTCGGATTCTTTCATAACTCATAATGTGTCTGTCTCACATCGTAAATATTTAGTTATAGAAGTTGTTCGTGCGAACCGTATTTTGTGACATACATGTTCGATCCAGGCTGATATTTGTAGGTTGTAGATTGATGAAAAATCAGTGCTGATATTTGTGCGTTCTCGCCTTTTCTCGCTCAGATAATTGTCATGGAAATAATGAACTGCGATCCTTTAACGGTTTTCGGGTATTTAGATGATTAATTGATTTAACATTATTCCCATGCACAATATTAATAGAATAATTCCAATTTTTACAATATGTCTACAAAGTGTATAAATTAATAAATGCTGTTCTTACTGCAACAACCCAAAGACGGAATCCGAGTCAGACAGCTGACGTGTATGTGTTTTTTATAGCAACGCGTGACGCATTGGACTTATATTACATCCAGTGTTTGACTGTTTGTCTGTCTTGATAACGATGCCAGAGTTTTTTATATGCTAAAAAGAAAACAAAATTATGCCTTTCTTAAAGACTATTATGGTTAAATGGCATATTTTCGTGATCTTAGCGTTAATTGGGGCGTGTATAACTGCCATGATTCATATTAATTATAATAATATCAAAATTCAGATATTTTAATACGTAATTTTCTCAAGCTCTAATATAATTTGTTGCTTATGATATAAGTTTCAACGCGCGAACAAATACGACAATTAAAAGTGTGCTAATTATCATCACTGGTGCCAACTGCAGCATTTGAATTACCAAGTAATAAAATAAAAAGTCTCAAAATCAATGAAAACATTCTAGCCATGCAAAATTACATTAATTATGGGTAAAGTATATTTTGCTATCAAAGTCGCAACTTTTGACAATCGGCAAACCGTCCAAAGTCACCGCCATTACCCCTTCAGACCAATGCCCAAAATCAAGAAAGAATGAAAATAAAAATAAAGCCTTTTGTTTAATTAACAATCTATTTATAACATTTAGCTTTCCATTTTTACGTCCGTCGTTTGGCCAATCTCAGCCGTTCCAGTTCGAAGATAGCCTATCCGTGCACGCCCTGCTCACTGCAGCACGTTCGTGTTGAGTTGAAGCCAGTGAAACAGTAGTGAGTTTTAGTATTGCGTATACGAGCGAACGCAAGCACTGTAGTTATTTGCGTTAGCTCTACGTGTTCCACACTGCGCGTGCGCGGAGCCCAAAATTGCAGTGCCTGGATGGCGCATGGCGATGGGAAGCACGCACAACGTGGGTCACGCAACTCTAACCGCAAACGCACACCACATGCGTTTGCTTCTATGCGCATTTTATACGCAATACCAAAACTCTCCAGTAAGTACAATCCCGTACTGGCTGCAGCACTAAACGTTGGGACAGTGAAGGCGTTGTTTGCACTCGGAGATGATATTTCGCGAGCCATGATCGCAAGCGGTTCCCTCGTGCCCGCTGAGCAGGAGAATCAGGGGGACCCTCACTAGCGCTGCTTCCCATTTCCGCCGCGGGAGGGCGAGCGTCGAGCTGGAGACGCGAATAGGCTCTACACCCAGCTCACACCTTTCGCGTAGATTCTCAGTCACTTCAGTGTTAATACAAAGCTAGGAGAATCCGAAACGTTTATGCTTCAAGTTCTATTGATCCACGAACATATGAGAATTCGAGCACCGCTACGGGGATACGAGTGAAACTGTCTACATATGATAATGTCCAGAGCGATACTGCGCAAAAAGCATATAAATTCGCATCCTTCAAATGTTCACCTTTAACCTGCGTCAAAGAGCACTACCAGGCTCCGAAATCATCCGCGAGAAGCTGCCATCACAACTACTGCGTCGAACCAAATCGCCTCAACAAGCTCTGGTGCTGCACACCTTACCGGTGACGTCAAAGGTTTTACCAGGCCACGTGAGGAGCAGTCATTTGCGAACAACATAGCGGCAACCGGAGGTATGCCGCTTTCAAACTTCCGGTTTATCAATCTAAGCCCCTCTATACCTCGTTGTGTTCACCTAAAGAATCGTCGTAAATATCCTGCTCCTTACGGCATTTCCTCCTTCATGCTTTGAATTAAGGTATATATAGTTTATTTATTTATCTATTTCATTACCCTCACGGCCCATCGGGACCTGAGGTAATGAGTTATATCGTAGATTATCTTTTTGCTATCTTATCAAGACCTGCTCGTTTCCAACAGCAAAAGTATCGTTTTTCTTTGACAACCAATATTTTAGAACTACTTCCAGCGCAGCGCTTCGATTTTAAGCATGCTCCTCGGTGGCAAATTCAGGAATATATTTCGAAGTGGGAGGACGGCTGAAGTCCCATAAGCTCTGCCCTTGGCCCACGCCCCTGATGCTATCAAGCGCAGGTCCGCAGAGCTACCCTTCCCAAGTCGCCAGGGGTAGCACTTTGCTAAAACTCTATACAGGGCTTCCAGTGAAGTCACATCAGATGCCATTGTGAATAAATTAGCTTTTGCATCGCGTAACCTTTTGCAGCACAAACTCATATCACCAAATTTGTTTATATCGGTAAGAAACATATAGGGTATACCATTGTTCGGTGGGGAGATTTCACGTGCAAGCCATATGTATTAGAAAGTTTTAGTAGATGGCACGCTGCACAAAGCGGATCCACCGGCGCGTGCTCGATCAGGCTTCGACGTTTCGGCACAAGCTCCCGCTCAACGAGCGTTGCCCCAGAATACGGTCTACTAAAAGTCACTAATAGAGTTTATTAGTAGATCATACTCTGCGGAGAGCGGGCCCGGTGGGCGTGTGATCAATCCATGCTTCAAGGTAACGGCACGAGCTCCGCTGGCAAGCGTAGCCCTATAATACTAGTTGGCTTTAGTACCTAAAGGTACCTACGCACAGCTGCGTTTGAGAGCGTTTGAGTGCGTTTATTGCGTTGCGGCTGCGAGGAAATCAGGACATTACGGCTTCTTATGTTGCGTGAAAAGCTATTCCTTGAATTGGATTCCACGCTTCAATCGACGCACAGATGGGCCGGTTACTCGCCTTCCTTTCACGACGCAACGCAGCCAAACATATATTCAAACTCTCTCAAACGCAAATGTGTGTAGGAGCCTTAAGGCGCCGCTGCCGTTACGGGCGCACGCTTCAGAGCCTGCATCGAAGTGCAGCGCGAACTCCTGCTACAAATAGCGTGGCCTGAAAACATACCACGAAAGCCCAATTCATATAAGTACACGAAGTTAGCAGGTAATGTAATTGCAGTTGGACGGTATTTCGGCCACCAGCAGGCGATAATCTGATAAGAATATCGTCCCAAAACGTGCACGTACCTGATTTTCTCTTCTTTCGAGGCACATCTTTGTCGCCGGGAGAACGAGACGCGGCCGAGCCCGCAACCGCCCTTGATTTCTTTTTGCGTGATTTTGGTAAGTTGCCTTCCATCGTGTTGATTGTCAAATCTCACTGGTGGTTTTGCTGTTGCTGCCGAGGAAGCCGAGGTTCGTACGAACGATGGCGAGCTGCGCCGATAGAGCTGGGCTCGTGCAATAGCGCTGGCATCGTTTTCCTTTATGTCGCGAAAGGTCATAAAAACATTATTTCGTATTAGTGCTCTTTGGACATATGGATGGACAAAGCGAGATATTTGGAACAAGGGAGCGACTTGCAAGAGCGATCCAGCGTTTATATATATTCTGCAGGAGGGATTTTGGAATTGAGTGCAAGTACAATCGTTGATGCGGAAGGAAGTCGTCTGCCTCTTGCGCAGGAGTTGTATTGACGTCAGAACGACGCCGAGCTCTGATTGGCTCTGATTGAAGAGGATAGTGGGTGGACCTCAAAGCAAGCTGCCTTGAGCTCTACCCACTATTAGCGCCGAGATGTTTCCGTGGTGCCCTCTTATGGCTTCCTCCGTGACGTCACGACTGGGATTTGCCTCGCCGTGACGTCACCAGTTGTTATTCTGGCTACTTACCATCGGGGGCGACGACGAGTTCGTGGTGTGTTCAAAAGCACAGTAAGAGCTAGGAGCCATCTAAACCGAAACTAACACCGTCAAAGTTGACAATCTGACAGTGCTCATATGCCCATGGTTTAGCCAATCGTGGAAAGCCGACCACAGCGACGCTTTTGGCCGCGCACATCGCTAATACTTCGTCTCACCCATAGTATGGACTATTGTTAGCCGCGCGTGCTAAGAAGCGCGAGCTGAGTCGCTTTGAATGAAGCCTCGGCGGCTGGACGAGCGCTCATGCAGCATGATGCTCTAGTCAAGGCAGTCAAGGCTGGCCGCTCGCGCTAACTTCCCTGCCCCGGCCTTCGCGGTTAGCCCAGTCCATGCTGGGGTGAGACGAAGTATGGGCTTCAAGTCAGAACCTATCGGAGCGCAGCGTTCTAACGTCACCACAACCACTTCAAAGAAGCAGACGAACTTGCGCTCCGCGTAGCGAAGTTCGATTTACCTGCACTGGTTGCAAAAGTGTGAAGGGCGGTGTTTTTTCCGGTCGTATCTCAATACACATACCGGAAGTAGAGTGCCCTACACGTTTCTGCACCGGTGCAGGTAAATCGAGGCGAAGCTCATTTCATCGATAGCGGCGGACCTCAGGGCTGCGTGCTGAACGCGAAGTATTGAGCAATTGCCTAAAATTAATTTATAAACTTCTGAATTGCCGCCACATGAAAGCATTTATAATCAGGTGTAGCCTTCTGTCAAAATAGTCAAAATAGCATAGACTCGGGCGGCAGAGTTATGACAATGTACGCTAGAGGTTCAGCTGGCGCTAGTGTCCATGGGGCTGCGGGTTTTAACTTGGAAGGAGGGAGAAGTTAGTTCAATTTTGTGTTGCTCACGTGCATTCTTATGGATAAACGCGCGTGCATTTTTGTGTGTTCGCCGGAGAATAACTGGGATTAACTTTTGTTATTTGGGTCATAGCGAATAGTATTTAAAATTTATTAACAAAATGAAAAGGGTAAGCTACTTCAGTTACAGTTATTTTTTCCGAATCAGAGAGCGATGCTTGAATTCCAGTATTTAAGGGTTCAGTCCTATGCTCCGTGGAAAGTGTGTAATAGATTCAAGCGGCGAATACTAAGCAAATAATAGTAGTGGAAACAAAACGTGGGGACTTGCTTAGAGAGGCGCCACCATCCCGATGAGGGTAATGTCGAGTAATCTGCGAGATTTTATATGACACTAAAGTGACCCCCAGCTGCGGGCGGTTAAAAAGCGTAAACCAGTAAAAGTACGCGCATTTTAAAATGAGCTATTTTTTTTTTTTTGCTGACTTCATTGGGCGCTAGAGGTTTTTAATGCGAATAGCATTCTTTGGATACTTCACGCACTTTTCGTCTATGTATCTATCTATCTATCTATCTATATATCTATCTGGCTATCTAACCTCTTACGCCGCGGGTCGATAAATAAATAAAAAAGACCGGCGCCGGCGGGATTCGAACCGTTGACCCTTTGATCAGCAGGCAGACGCGCTAACCACAGAGCTATGAAGGCAGTTTTTTTTCTTTATTGAGAGCTATGAAGGCGTCATTGACGCACTCTAAACACCTGTTTATATCTTTACCATCGCGCGCGTTCCATGCACGAGGGCTCATTCCGCTCTCGTGAGGCTTAGCACTGCCCCTAGCTCACCCTCTCCGCGCTCGGGAGAGGGTGATGTAGCGGCCGTGCTCACCCTCACGAGAGCGGAATGAGCCCTCGTGCATGGAACGCGCGCTGCACCGGTAGCTGTGACAGCGCTGTAAGGCGCGTCCTATGGTAAAGATATAAACAACCGTTTAGAGTACCGTTGGTTGAGACTAGCTGAGACGCCAGAAAGTCTGGTCGGTACCATTTTGAGTGTTTGTGCGTATGGCGCGTGCTTTGCTCGCCTTCCTAAGTGACACAAACGCACGTGCTGGGCTGCGGAGATCGTGCGCAGGGCTGTGAAAGTGTCAACAAATTTAGAATCGCCTCAAGAGTGGGCTGGCGTAGAGTGCCTCGATGTCCCTCTGTTTAGAGGTGATGCCATCGTTTGTGGTACCCGATGCCGACAGCACGCGCTCACAGGAAAAATACAAAGAAATCGCAGGAAACAAAATGTCGCTGTAGCACAGTCAACGCCACGAGCGCGTGCAGGGACACGCTCTTTCACGCGCTTGAGAACAAAACAATAAAAAATAAACGTTAGAAACAAAATGGCCAGATGTCATCACCCCAAGCAAAGCGCACATGAAGGCACCCTAGGCTGGCGTATCTAGAGTGTGCCGGCCACCTGACGAACGCACGTAACTCCGCACCGTTTGATGCTATTCGCATTAACGTAGATAATCATTCCCAAAGGATGGGTTCTGCTGATTTTT